>CAUYON010066767.1:0-35789 GCA_963573935.1 Arctocebus calabarensis | reverse complement strand
TCTCTTGCCTCTGCCTCCCAAGTAGCTGGGACTACAGGCGCCCGCCACAACGCCCGGCCATTTTTTGGTTGCAGCCGTCATTGTTGTTTGGCGAGCCCTGGGGCTGGATTCGAACCCACCAGCTCAGGTGTACGTGGCTGGGGCCTTAGCCTGTTGAGCCACAGGCGCCGAGCCACAACTGTTTTTTTTAAATGGCCTAGTGTTTTCTCTCTTTAGGTCATACCCTTTAGTAGGAAAGGGTTTTTGCTATGTCAGATAGTATTTTGTGAAGGTTTTTTTTTTTTTTTTTTTGTAGAGACAGAGTCTCACTTTATCGCCCTTGGTAGAGTACCGTGGCATCACACAGCTCACAGCAACCTCCAACTCCTGGGCTCAGGCGATTCTCTTGCCTTAGCCTCCCGAGTAGCTGGGACTATAGGCACCTGCCATGACGGGAGCCTTAGCCCGTTGAGCCACAGGCACCGAGCCGTCTGGCTGTTTTTCTGTTGCAGCTTGGCCAGGGCTGGATTTGAACCCACCACCTTTGGTATATGCGGCCAGCGCCCTACCCACTGAGCCACAGGCGCCACGTAGTGAAGGCTTTTGATGTCTGATTTTTTTCCAGTAGAGGGGAGGAGGGAGACAGGCCAGGCTCGGGACCATTGTAGAATCTGGGGAGATTTGAGTTTTGGGGAGACTTGAGCAGTTGGGAGGGATGAAGCCACAGGGTGAGTGTAAAAATATATTTGGGGAGATGTGACAAAAGTTAAGTATTAATCTGAAGAAGCAAGATCTTGTCATCTCATCAAGTTAAGGGTGAAGTTCAGAGCCCAAAACAGGAGATGAAGTCAGAGATCAGGAACTCATTGAACTCAAATCCAGTAGTTAAAGCAGGTATGAGGCGAAAGGGACTAGGGCTGCAGAGAGAAATAGGTGGAGCCCCAGAGTTCCTTTATGGGATGAGCTAGGCCCAGGTCAGACTTAGTGAGGGAAGCCAGGACAGCAGCAGCCTGAAGGAATCCAGATTCTTGTGCTCAGTGAATACTTTATGCATGATGAAATAGGTTAACTAATTAGTCAACAATATTTATGACACATATATAAGATTTATTAAAATATGCTTACTGTTAGCAAATTCAGCTTTTCTAAAGAGAAGCAAGAGAAAGAAAAAGGTATGAATGCGGACATTTAAAATTCACTAATATTACAGATGCAGTGGTTACTTTAGACTTTCTGTTGCCACCAAATACAACATAAGGACCAGTCATTAGGAAGCCATTTCTTATTCCAAAATAAAAAAAACTCTAGTGCTTCTCTCTCATCATTCTACCTGCTTCCCAGCCCCAAAGTCTGGAACTGATAATGGAAGTAATAGAAGTAATGAATCAGGGTTAGTGCAACAGTCTTCACCTGTGACGCACACTATAAAGTCTCGTGCCCCAAGCTCTGAGGCTATTGATCTGGCTGAAGAAGCAGCTCCAACCCTTGTTAACTGGGATTATCTCCACCTGCACGTGCTCACGTGCATCATGTGCGCAGGGCACACACTTCATGGGCTTCAGAGAGTGGTTCTCAGCCCAGCAGCATCACCTAGGAGCTCGCTGGAAATGCAGACAGCAGACTTTGGGGATCAAGTGACATCTCAAGCCATGTAATGACATTTTATCACTATGTCTCTACAACATTCTGCAAGCTTATAATAACAGATGGGAGTCTATCCTCTGGACAAATCAATTAGGAGACATTTCCCATTCACCCTCGATTTCGGCCAACATTAGTATACCGTGGGTTTCCTCTTACATCTAATGGTATATATCTTTAAGAACTAAAGAGAAAAAGCAAACATCTCAAAGTGTCCTATTACTAAAGAATCCAAGGAGTCTTTACTCAGCAATGGCAACATCAAATGACATTAGCATACAATAAGATATTACTGTTTGCTGCCATTGTGGCAATAAGTTTATCAGAACTAAATGATAACTGGCATTGGGGGACTGCTTACTAGAAAAGAAAAGCAAGAAAGATAGGAACTCTTTTTATCTGGCATATCTTCTGAAAGCAGAATTAAGAAGTACTGATTTCAAATGCACAATGATCAATCTTAGTCATTAGTCTGCCCAGAATGGCTGTTATCAAAAAGATGAAAGATAATATATAACAGCTGTTGCCAGGATGTGGAGAAAAGGGAACACTTACCCACTGTTGTTGAGAATGTAAATTAATACCACCATTTGAAAAACAGTATGGGGGTCCTCAAAAACTAAAACTAGAATTATTGTGTAATATAACTTCTGAGTATATATGCAAAGAAATTGAAGTCAGTGTGCCAAAGAGATAGCTGCACTCCCCATCACAATAGCGGAGATACGGAAGTAACCTAAACATCCATCACGGATAAATGGACACAGAAAATGTGGTGTATATACACATCCATATATAATGGGATATTATTCAGCCCTAACAAAGAAGGAAATCCTGTCATTTGGGACAACACGGATGAACCTGGAGCACATTCTGCTAAGTGAAATGAGGCAGGCACAGAAAGACAGGTACGCATGATCTCACCTGTATGTCTCTACAGTCTCACCAATCTACAAAAGTCCAAATCACAGAGGCAGAGCGTGTAACGCTGGGTACCAGGGGCCAGAGGGGAAGGATGGGTAAAGGAGCCATGTTGATCAAGGGGTACAAAGTTTCAATTAGACTGGAGGAATAAATTTAGAGATCTGTTGCAAAGCATAGTGACTACAGTTAATGGTAATGTATATTTCAAAATTGCTAAAAGAATGGCTCGGCGCCTGTGGCTCAACGGGCTAAGGCGCCAGCCATGTATACCTGAGCTGGAGGGTTCGAATCCAGCCCGGGCCCACCAAACAACAATGGTGGCTGCAACCTAAAAAAAAAAAAAAAAAAAAATTGCTAAAAGAATAGATTTTGAATATTGTCACCATAGAAAAGTGACAGATACGTTAATTAGCTTGATTTAATATTTTTATAATGTATATATACTAAAACATTTTATTATGCCTCATAAATACAATTCTTGTCAATTAAAGTCTTTTTTATTTTTTTCAATAAAAATCTTTTTTTTTTATTATTATTTTTTTTTTTTGGCCAGGGCTGGGTTTGAACCCTCCACCTCCAACATATGGGGCTGGCGCCCTACTCACTGAGGCACGGGCACCACCCTTCAATAAAAATCTTTTTAAAAAAATTTTAAAGGTATAGTAACCAGACAGACTGACACAGTCACTTCCTGATTCCTCCTATGCATGTTAATGAGTGATGACAGCATTGAATTAGTACTTTAGTTGGGAGCAATACTATTCCTTCCTCATTTTGACACATCAGATAGTGGTTGGTACTAGGAAAATGAAACATAATTTCTTTTTATCTTTTTTTTTTTTTTTTTAGAGACAGAGTCTCACTTTGTCGGTACAGTGCCCTGGCGTCACAACTCACAGCAAACTCCAGCTCTTAGGCTTAGGCGATTCTCTTGCCTCAGCTTCCCGAGTAGCTGGGACTACAGGTACCTGCCACAACGCCCGGCTATTTTTTTGTTGCAGTTTGGCCGGGGCCGAGTTGGAACCTGCCACCCTCGGTACATGGCGCCCTACCCACTGAGCCACAGGCACTGCCCTTCCACATATTAATTTACGACCTCACCTGTAACACCTGTCTCCCTAAAATGTATAAAACCAAACTGTAACCCTACCATCTCAAGTCTACTTGCTCAAGATTTCTTGAGTGTTTCTAGGTATCAGAGTTTTCAAATTTGGCTCAGAATAAACTTCCTTAAATTATTTTACTAGGTATAGCTTCTTTTCTATTGATGAAAAGAAACACACTCTGATAGCATGGATTTTTTTTTTTCTTTTACACTTTTCTTCAGAAGGGTCGGGAACTGAGGAGGACAGAGAACAGGGGCTCTGTGGAAAAGCCCCCTCAGCAAGCAGGAGAGGGTCCCCTAGAGTGAGCCTGTGGACTCCCCCGGGGTCAGTGTGGGCAGCAGGCCAGTGCCTGCTGATGCTGCTCTGCGGATTCACTGGACCCAGAACTCCAGTCAAGAGTGCTGGCCCGAGGGACACACCACACTTTCCACCTGTGACACTTTGGCCACCCGTACCCCTAGACTGAGATACCTTCAGCATGCCGAGGACCTCCAAGCTGCTTATTTAATTCTATAAACAGGACAAAATAATGCAGTAGGAAAAATGTGAAGATTTTATCCAACAAAACAGCTCTTAACTTTAGAAAGGGAAAATGGGAAACGCCAACTCTTTTACTTCGACTGTAGACTGGTCTTTTGAACTCCCTGGCAAAGCAGAGCGGAGACTGGGCGGGCGGCCGGAGCACCTACCTGGCAGCCGCGGGGTTGGTGACCCGGCACACACCAGCAGGGCTGCTCTGCCTGGTTGCTTTTACTTTCTTGTCCTGTTGGTTTTCTGTAAAATTATAAAAGGACATTTACATTCCTTTCCAGATTTAATTTTCTAACTATGCATTTGTCAATTAAAAATTATTCAACTTGCAAACTGCATCATTAGTAGACTATTTTTCTAGCCTTTATGGAAAGATCTAGAAATATTTCCCAACATTGACTAGGGAGTGACGCAGGCTCGAGACTGCCAGTGGTAATGAGCCGCAGTGAACGGTGCGTTGTTTCAGCAGACGTCAGAACTTCCCGTCCTTCTGGTAATCACACGTTCTATTCACTTTCTCCTGTGACTTTTATTCTTCTACAAGCAGGGTTAAAGCTACTCCTATTAGGACTTTATTTAAAGGGGCAAGATATCTTCCCCCCCAAAATGTAATCAGAAGTTTATCTATTTGAGATAAGGCAGTGACAGAACAAGATGGCCAAGACTAAGTTTTGAGTAATGGTTTCCACCCACTTTGTATATAATCACAGAGTGTCCCTCATGCATTTTATTTACTTTTCCATTCCCAGGTCCCCATTACCTAAGGCTGAGCCAGCACCCCAACTAATCTCCTCCCATCAAGCCTATCCCTCCCAATGCGGTGTGTACAGGACTACACACTTTTTTTGGTAAAACATGGCTTTCCCCGGCCACCATCTGTGTCAATGGCAGGATAACGCCCAAGACCTTAGTCTCCCTCGCAGACCTTCCTTTCCCTACAGTTGTGTCTCTCTGAGCAGCCGCAGCCCCCTTCTCTCCTTCTCAACTTTAGAAAGAGACCCAGCCTGTTTCATCCTCACGAAGGTGCCCTGTTCTAGGCACACCCAGACCCTTTGCACTTTGCTCTGACCCCTCACTGATCTGAAACACCCTCTGCCTTTTCCCTCCGTCATCCAAATCCCAGTCATCGTCCTAAATTCAGCCAAGGGACCTCCCTCCCTCAACTCCGCGTCTGGAAGGCCGTTCCCCTGCTTTGTACGGTCTGTGCCGCCTGACACAGCAAAAGGAATTGCACACAAGTACTTCTCAGCTGGGCTGAGTCCACTTTTAGTTGGCATGAGCTGAAGGTTCCCCCTGAAACACAGAGAAGACAGGTACAAAGGTGGGCCCCTGACCACTGTCATCAGGACAGGACTGGGAGGGCCGGAATGAATCAGCTCCCCGAGAGATGGGAGCCAGAGGAAGGGGCAGAGGGGGCATCCTGGGATGGGTGGCAGCAGTTCCCATCACCCTAGTGGGGGCTTCACCTTCCCTCACCAGCTGTGCTCTTCTGGGTCCCATCATTGTGTCTTTCCACACAATAGATGAATTGGCTGAGACCCTAGAGGTGTGGTTACTTGGGTTTTTCTCCAGGACTTAACACAATTTGCAAAGTGAACTTTTGAACACTCTGCAAGGGAATGTTTGCTGGGGCTTGACAGCCACAGCATTCAGAGAATGGCTTGCTGGCATGATGATGAAAAAGGTAACATAATTAGCTGACATTTAGTGAGCTCTGACCACTCGTGAGAGGCACTGAAGTGAGCGCCCTTTATTCGTTTATGCATTTAACACTCTCGGTAGTTTTGGTAAGGTGGTTCCCATTGCCATGAAACCCTTGGGAAAAACTTTAGTGTTGAGAAGTCATTTATTTGCCTTGCCCCAATCCACACAGCTAGAGAGGGTCAGAGCCTTGCCCAACAACTATTGTTTTTCTTTTTTTGTTTCTTTGGTTTTTATTTGAGACAGAGCCTCACTTTGCTCTTGTTTTTACTTTCATTTTGTGTTGCTTCAGTGTATGAGAAGAGCCTTAGCCGAACTTTTTCTACCATGAGGACAAGTGAGAGAAACTCACATATTTGCAGTAAGTAGAGTCTCGCATGCTTGCCCGGCTTTTCCTCTCGCAGTAGCCTCTGGGATCTCAGGGCTCCTTATTACCTGAAATATGAAAATGGCATATGTTAATTATTCATTTTCCATCACCCTTAATGAGGGGATTAACTGCCTGGTGAAACAAAAGGAAATAGTTTGACCTTCAGGCTGTCAGGAAGTGATAATGAACTAAAACCTCAAGTCTGTTCAAAGGGATAAATGAAAGAGTTTTACTAATCTTAATGCAAATGAGCCATCAGGGCCACTAATTGAAGTCACACAAAGGAGCAAGACAGGCTTCTGGGAGGCCAAGGCAGGTGAGATCAGGAGTTAGAGACCCGCCTGAGCAATAGTAAGATCCTGTCTCTATTAAAAATGGGAAACCAGCCCGACATTGTGGCAGGTGCCTGCAGTCCCAGCTACTGGGGAAGCTGAGTGAAGGGGATTGCTCAAACCCAAGAGTTTGAGGTTGCTGTGAGCTCTGACAGCACAGCACTCTACCCAGGGTGACAGAGTTAGACTCTGTCTCACAAAAAAAGAAAAAAAAAAAAGAGCAAGACAATGAGAAAATGCACATGTGCTCAAAATGTGTGTGTTTCAAATTATGTGCACAAGGACTCCTAGGAAGCTTCCTAAGCTCCTGTGACTTATTTGATGTCTTAGATGGAGAAAGAGTAGTGGAGAAGTGGCCTGCAGGGAGGAGAGAGAGGAGGGGGACTGTGCGTATGGGGCAGGAGTTGACCTGGTCTCACATGCGGAAGGGCATCAGGAAAGTGGGGGCTGACTGGGGAGCTGTTAATCGCTGCTTCAAGACCAACTGGTTGCTTTTTCATTACACGGTTGATTGGTTTGACCAAAAGCTACTGTGAGAATGATTCATGGAGCCATTCTGCTGAACGGCATGTAAACACAGCCTTCTAATCTAGACCTTTGCGATTAAAATGGTCTTAAATAGCTGCGAATTACTACTGTTGTGTGCTCGTTAGAGCAAGTGGGAGTGCGTGGCAGCCATCCCCGCAGTGCCCAGTGCCCATCTTTCCCGGAGCATTTAATGAGCACAGTATGGTAGGAGCCACACAGATGACAAGATGGCATCCTCCCTGTCCTGTTCTCTTCCAAGATAACACGTTTTAAAAGGCCATCAAGCCTTGACAGTCTCACCACACAGAGATACTGCATGACATATAAATATATATCTGCTCGAAATATGGCAAAATGCATCACTATTAATAACTCAAAGAGTCTTGGGGATTCAGGCAGCCAATTCCTCTGCCAAAAGTTCAGAAGGTTAGCTCGGTGCTTTGATTTTTTTTTTTTAAACTCCGTTCTCGGTTTGCTTCAGTACATTTCCTATTTAGATACTCCACTGAGTATGTGTCAGACTTTATCTGTGTCCTTACTAGGACATACCAGAGCTGCAGGACAGGAATGTAAGGCTTTTAAAACTAGTGAGGTTTTAAAAGTTGCCCTTGCCCAACAAACATTGTGTGTTTCTCTCCACCGTAACAACTGTCCCCTTTGCCATATATGCGGAAATTACTAAAGGAAATGTGAAGAAACTCTCTAAGTTACCAGTACTGATAATAATGTGCTGTTATTAACTTGAACTTGAATGTGCGATTACTTCTTGAACACTGGCCATTTCCAGGCACAGTGCTCCTATACGTCATTGCTCAGCTCAATGTTAAGTCACAATGAATCCTACAAGGCAGGTGTTATTACCATTTCACAAACCAAGGCTCAGGAGGTAAGCCACTGATCTGCACAGCCACACAAGTGACTCTTGGGCCTGGAATTCAAGCTCAAGAGAGACTTACGTTAGCTTGTGAAACTACCAGGACACAATCACTTTTGACCAAAAATGGCAATTATATGGTTCAACCTAACACCCTCATGTGTTGCCCCTGAAAGGAAATCTAGAATCTCCTGACATCACACAGATGCTTTGCAGACTGGCAGCATGTTGACTGGAGACTTGTGTAATGGGGGGAGGCGAGGGGAATGAATGGTAGCATAGTCTATCCCCATCAATTATTGTTGCTACAAGTAAAGACATGACAAAAAATGGCAAAGCAGGCCAAAAACTCTTGAACACACATTTTTGGATACATTCTATCTGAAAATTACCACATGTAATCATGCTCACCAGACTTTTCTAAGCATGGAAATGATTTCTAGTATTTAAAATGAATGATGCTAAAATCAAATTTTGGTAGACCGCGTGTTTTAATGAGCAGGTAGGCTATGGATCTGTAACAGGGATGTGTCGAGAGGTAACAGTAACATTGTTTCCTAAGAGCTACTTGGAGGTCAGTATCCTAGTGCTTTAGATAGAAGCTACTGCCTCTGATGAATTATTTTCTCCATGTTCTTTCCTTAGAAATAATGCATAATAAACGCAAAGCTCCCTTTCAATTCAGTTTTCCCTATATAATCTTCTATAGTTAGAAGGGGAAAGATTAAGGGGACCAATGATGACTTGCGCGTAATACACAATAGCTACTTATCAGCGGATTGGTAAATGCATCACAGTTGGGAAGATTTTGTTTTGCAAGTTTTGGGGTCAAGAGACACATCATAAGAAAATGGTCAGTGGATGAGTTTTAGAATGAGATTTTAGGCACTGGAGGAATTTCATTTTACTTAAGAGGAAACTGAAGCACAGAATAACCCCGTGTAGTCAGCTTACTGGTGATGTCGCAGTGACCAGCCTTGGGTTTTCCTGACTCCACGTTAGTGCTCCTGCCCACCCCCACCCCAAATCATAGTTTGATTCCAAATAATACTTTGTTCCATACTGTCTACATTTCTTTTCTTTGAACCCATTTGGTACAAATCATAAAAGATATTCCCAACAAATTAATATAGTACAGGGAACACAATATCCCACGTTATCATATTTAAGATGGAGTCAATTAGATTCTTCACATTTGAAAAAAGATGATCAAATAACTTTCAAAGTCAACTCTTACTTAAAGTCTGACTAGTCTCTCTCAGAGACAGAAAATATTTCCTTTCTGTCTTACTTTTTCCAGATGTTATGTTCACCTCCGGGATGGAAGGCATCAGATTTGAAATCCTGGAAGATTACACTTGACTCTGAGTTCAGACTCAATATTTTGCATCAGAACCCAGTCGAACACAAAGTTAATGATAGCTTTCCTACATTCCTTATGAACCAAACAAAATAATTGAAGGAGAAGTGCTTTAAATAGAAGAATTTCTAATATGTTTTTAGTATAATGATATGCCTAAAGAAGAAAAAAGAAAACAATTGTACTGATTGATGGACAGATGGATAACTCAACTGGTTTCTACATTGAGATGACTCATTTTATAAAATTGGAATGTTTAGAAAATAAGTCCTACTATTGTACCAGAAGAGACAAGAATATATGGTGGAGAGCCAAGCATGCCAAAAACATCATTTTCTTTTATTTCTATATATGACTTTTGATGGTTCTGAATATTATTCTTGCCTTTAATGACATAGAAGAGAAAAATAAAATGCTAATGATAGTCTGTCAGAACCAGCAGTCCTTTATGAATGAAAATAATTTTTCTAAAACTGCATTTATGAGGAGTTCTGGATTCAAGAGTTTCCCTTAATGCTCCTTCATTGGCTTTGGATGGCATCTGTGAGAGTGGTCCAAGGAAGGACTAACACTTCCCCTGCCTTGGAGCCACTGAGTTCACACGGCTATGCACTTGCACTGAGGCAAATGTGCTCTCTGCCTGCTGCGAATTCATCAGGGATGGACTTGAGCCTGCGAAGCTAGGGCTGATGTTGGAGGTGCCCAGAGGAAATGGACGCTTACCCTGGCCTGGTAAGTTCCTTTCATTTGCCGATATTGCTCCTTTGTAATTAAAGGTACTTTAAATTACCTTTATGAAGGTGACTGGGCAGGCGCCATGTCTTTTTTCCCTGGTCTAAGTAAAAGCTAACACTGACTTTCTGTCTTCCTCATGCTCCTCAAACAATTCTAGCAGAGCCCACAGAAGTCCAAGGGCACGCGGAGTCCAGACGGTGCAGCAAAAGGGAAAAGGACGGTTTCTGGAAAGGTGCTATCTGGATATTTGGTCCAGAAGTTCTCAAAATATTCATAAAGGGGGAAAAAGATTATTGTTTCAAATGATATATAGTATATGTATCCATTCAAATGAATGCTTTAAGCACGAAGGTGCTGAGTGTGTAGCAAGAGTAGAAATGTAATCCTTGTTTTCAAGGCACGTACCTGTACCCCTGATTGGAGAGTTATACCCTGTGTGGTGGTGGGGGTGGGGGGAAGGCTTATATGTGGCTGTAAGTACCTTTTAGGCAGAGTAAGTGATCTGCTGCTGGTAACAGCAGGTGCTCTGATGCTCCTCCCAAAATCGATCACAACAGATGGCAAAAATGGTCTTATGAATTTTTTTTTTCTTTATTTTGGCTGGGGCTGGGTTTGAACCCGCCACCTCCAGCATGTAGGGCTGGCACTCTACTCCTTTGAGCCACAGGCGCTGCCCTGATCTTATGAAGTTTTATTCCTTCTTGTCTTATAGAGCCTTCTCTTTGCTATGCTCTTCAAAATGTTACCAGAAAAGTCAGCAAACTCAGGGTTCGCTAGTGTGGAAGTTTTCAAGTCTCTCTCTTTTTTTCCTGACAGGAGAGAGAAGGGCCAAACTAAAGTGCTGGGTGCCCCGGGGAGAAGGGAGAGTGTGTTAGTCAGAGAAGACTGGTTGCTAGGAATCAAATCTCACTCGAATTGACTCAGATTGAAAGAGTAGTTAACCGTAAAGATAAAGGCAGCAATTTTGCAGGCAGCCATGAGCAGGAAACAAAGTCCGGCTGGACTTCATAGTGACCAAAGATGGGACACAATCAGAAACTGAGGTTGGCTGGTCTCAGGTCTCTGTTTCTTTCTGTCTTTTGTTTTTGACACGTTCTCTTTTGACTCTCTCGTCTTTCCTTTTTTAAAGCATATTCAATTCTTTCTCACCATAGACTCTGGCTTCTTCTGGTAATTTATGATCTTGCTCTTAAGTTGGTTGCACTTGACTTTGTCTTGCAAGGCACCAAGTTCAGTCCACACCTGATGGGAGCTCTCATGCTACAGTCCACAGCCACTGACTGTAGCTTCCATAACTCAGCTCAGAATCATGGGAGAGTCTGACTGTGTGGCCTACAGGTCTGCCCCTGGTCTGATTAGAGTGGGGCAAGGGGGACATTGGCTGGGGTCTGTTCTTCCCAGGAGACCTTGTGAACAACAGTTCTCAGATATGGAGGCTGGGGAGGTGGTACAAATGTCCTAAAGCATGCCAGGTACCACCCTACACCGACTGCTCCCTCCATCTCAGAGAGGGAAGGACCCTCTTTGCTATGGCACAAAATCAAGTATGGTAGTATTTGGAACATGGACAAAAAATTGGTTACTGCTTCTCCAGCCTTTCTCTTTTTCTACCAAAAATTTCGCAGAAAATAAATTGCTGCTCTAATGGTGGCACAGCCATCACAGAGAATCTCTCGGTAAACTGAGGCAACAGAGCCAGGGACTGAGGTACTTTTCATTCATATTTTCAATTAACTTTAGCAAGCACCTATTCTGTGCCTTGTGCTAGAAGAACAGAAGAGTCTCATATCCTCCAAAAGTTTATTTTACCAATTGCTCTTGGGACTTTTGTGTTTGTTCGCTCATTGAACCACAGTTTAGATCTTGCCACTAAGAATTTCCCCAAATACTCTTGGAATCTATTGTACCTAAAACTTTCTAAAAGTAGTGTATTAATAAATTTAGATACATAAACAGTGATAATTTCTGGCTCTGAAAACGAAGTTGAGTCCAGTGCCTGGAAACGAAAACTAAGCAGAAGGACTAAAATAAACAGAATAGTATCAGCCTTGCTGTCCCTCCCCCACTTAGGCGTGGCCTCCATGGGAGCCTCCGGTCGGTCGTGAGGAAACTCATGGTGTTTGCTCAGGCAGACGCTTTCTGTGTGTTTTGATTCTTTAAAATCCAGCAAGAGGGTGATCATTTAAAAAGTTGTCATTAAACTATATTTTGGAGAGATGTATTTTCTCTAAAGTAGGTTTATCTTTATAGACATATGAATTATTTTAGGCATTTTTAGTGGGTAAAGAAAGTCAGAGGATTGAACGAGGCATCAGCCGTGGACTTTAATTCAAGTCCTGACTCTGTCGATATAAATGTAAATGTGGGCAAGTCCCTTGCCTTCACGATCCTGCTTCTTTGTCTTTTTTGCCTAATCCATCAAATTATTAAGTGGGTCCACTGAGGAATTAAATAGTAATAGTATTTTCATTTTTATTTTTTTTGACACAGAGTCTCACTCTGTCACCCTGGGCTTAGAGTGCCGTGGCCAGAAACCTCATGGCTCACAGAAACCTCAACCGCCTGAGTTCAAGCAATCCTCCTGCCTCAGCCTCCCAGGGTGTTAGGATTATAAGTGTGGGCTGCAGTACCCAACCTAGTAATGTTTTTTGAAAAGTATAAAATACCATTCAGCAAGTGTTTGAATTTGATGGACTATATCCAGCACTTTGTTGAAAAATCAATACTGTTGCCCAACCCTGCTCCTAAAGTTATCTTACACAAACTTCCATATCTATGTTTGGTAATTATTTAATCAAATTCTATGTCAAATATACTTTAAACTAACACAAAGTTTAGTGTTTAAACTAAGTTTAATATACTTTAACTTTCATGGTGGCTGTGTTCTAAGATTAATTTCTAATATACATAATAGACAATTATTAAAACATTTATTAAAAAATACATATCCAATGCAGATAGTTATTAAACAAAGCAAGTAATATCTGTTCTACCTTTTAAATGAAGAGTCTCATTTTAATTTTTTTATTTTTACCTTTTTATTTTATTTTATTTTTTACAGACAGAGTGCTGTGGCATTATCATAGCTCACAGCAACCTCAATCTCCTGGGCTCAAGGGATCCTCTTCAGCATCCTTTTAGGTGTCCATTAAAACACCCAGCTAGTTTTTCTATTTTTAGTAGAAATGCTGTCTCCCTGTTTCTGAGGCTGGTCTCGAACGCCTGAGTTCAAGCAATCCACCCGCGTCGGCCTCCTAGTGCTAAAATTGTAGGCATGAGCCACCATGCCCATAGCACCTAGCATCATACCCTGAGCAAACATAGTCTCATTTTTAAATATTGGTTTCTCTGAAAGCAATGGATAGATTTTATAATTGAATTCAATCTGTGGAATTTCTGATCCCCGACTATGTTTGGGCAGGGTATGATGGGTGCTATGGACAGTGACAAGATATAAGAAAACTCCTCAATGCGCATAAAAGGATAAGATAGAGGGGAAGTCAAACAAATATAGATGAATTAATTAATGTGAATATCTGTACACATTACATTATTATTTAATAATGTGTACATATATTGACAGAGAAGGTAATTAATCCTTTAGTCTTAAAGATGAAGCAACATCAGTTTTAAAGATGAACAATCTGTGAAATCAAAATTAGCTGATTAGCTTAAATAATGTCTATGCTATCCGATTAAGTTTACTGAATGCCCAATATAACATCTAATCTCTAAATAGCAGTGACACTAGGGTATTCCTAAAATTCTACAAGTTTGACTCATGGTGGGGAATGATCCTATGCTCTGCTGAAGCATAGAAGGGTCCAAAGTTGAAGCTGACAGAAAAGGAATGTTAGATACTCATGACTAACATGAAAAATATAGTGAAATGATGAATAAAAAGGATAATTGCCCTAGAAAGTTGGAATCATTAAAAAATCAAATGGACATTTTAGAATTCTAAATGTCTGAAAAATGTCTGAAATTAGGAACCCAAATGAACAAGTTATACAGGAGATTGTGCAGAATATGTAGTGAATAGTGAACTGGAAACCCAATAAGTGAAAGTATTCACCACTGAAGCACAAAGAAAAAAAGAAATAGAAACAATAGCAAGAACATGATCCATGTGAAATATTTCACATATTCATCATGGGAGTTCCAAAAAGGAGAGGGAGATTAGAGGAGAAGCAATAGACAAAAAGATAACAGATGAGAATTTTCTAAAGACAAAGAGGTCAACACATAGATCCAAGAAGCAAGATAAACATGAGAAAACTACAAATCACAGATAACCACGGCATAGTCAAACCGTGGAAAACCAAAGATAAACAGCCAGAAGAAAAAAAATATAGTATCTTCAAAGAAGCAGTAGTAAGATCCATAGCTGATATCAACAGAAATTATAGATGCTAGAAGACAAAACTGTCAACTTTGAGTGTTTAAAGAAAATAATTGCCAACCTAGAATTATATCTTACAATAATATCATTCAACAAACGAAAGTGGAGAAAAGATGTTTTGGAAAAAATTTAAAGTATGTTCTTCAGGTAGAAGGAAAATCATTCCAGACAGAAATATGGAAATTTAGGAAGGAATAAAAGCTTTAGAGAGGAAAAATGCATGGATATTTATAAATTACTATTGATTGCACAAAGCAGTTATTTTATTGTTCTTTGTATAAAATATATGTAGAACCAAAAGGCATAGTAAGAAGAACAAAATCAGGGAGAATAAATCACTTAAAGGTCTAAAGATCTAATTCATGTATGACCAAAAGAATGGTTAAAATAATAATTTGCAATTATTCTAATTCTAAATTAGAATTAGAATTCTAGAATTCTGCAATAAGTCAAAGATATATGTTTCAATCTCTAGAATAAGTATTATCAGAGTTAAAACTTATAAATTATTAGAATGGCAGTACTGAATAATAAAAAAATTTTGAGTACTCTAGAAGAGGCAAAGAAAAGTGAATAAAGGGACATAAAACACAAGAAGAGATACAAAAGAAAAGAGCCCAATAGAATATGAAAAATAAGATGATAGCTATAAGCCCAATTATGTCAGAGATTACACTGAATGTAAGTGAACTGTCAGATTAGATAACAAAAACAAAACCAATAAAACTAAAACCAAAAGCAAACTCAACTTTATCCTTTAAATAATAATGTCAAAGAAATACTTAATATAAAAGGAAAGACCATGGAAACACTAACCTCCCCCTCCAAGTTGTCTAGCTACACTAATATCAGACACAGTGAACTTAAGGGAAATAAACATTATTAGAGATAATGATAATAATTACAAATATGATGAACTAATTTATAAGAAAATGATTGTAATCTTAAACCTCTATGTATCTAATGGTATAGCTTTAAAAATCAATTAAACAAAAACTGGATGAAATGATAAGAAAAATGTACAATCTGGGCAGTGCCTGTGGCTCAAGGAGTAGGGTGCTGGCCCCATATACTAGGGGTGGAGGGTTCAAACCCAGCCCTGGCCAAAAACTGCAAAAAAGAAAAAAAAAAAGAAAGAAAAATGTACAAATCAATATTCACATGGGAGGCATTGCCTCATCTCATTCAAATGGCTGGCAAACAAGTGAAGAAATAAAATATCAATATGACACAGAAAATATAAACACAATTAGCACAATTAACATATCTGAGTTAATTCCATGTGTGTAAAATTGTACCTACTAATGATCATGCTTACTTCAAGTATACAAGGAAGGTTTATTCAAATAAACACATTATAATATTAAAAAGATATGGATAATTTCAAAGCACTGAAATCTTTCAGAATGTCTCCTCTGACCACCATGGAATCAACCTAACTATTAATAACAGGAATAGAAAAAAGTGCTTAAAAACTAAATAATGCACATATTCTAAATAATCTGTGGGATAAAAAGGAAAACAATAGAAATCAGTATTTTAAACTGTAATAAAAAGTTACATTACAAAGGTTAGGGCCCCAAACTAAAATGGTCCTTAGAAGAAAAGACATAGCTTTAAATTCACGTTTTAGGAAAAAAAGGCCATGAATCAATGCTTTAAGTGTTGATTTTAAGAAAGTAAAGGGTAGTAATCAAACCTGTGGAAACAAAGGATAAAGATATAAGTAAAAATTTTAAAAACCAAGTCAAACATATAATAGAGAAAGTTAACATCGCCAGAGTTAGTTTTTGATAAGATTAACAAAATGTATAAAATCTATCCGAGACTAGAATGGGAGAAAAAATATCCAATGTATTCGGCCCTACTATGAAGCTAATTTAAAGGTCTCATATGAAGGCTATAACCCAACTATAACACAAGAATATGGGAGGGAGGAGGAGGGAAGGGGTGAGGTTGGGGTGGAGGGAGGGTAGTTGGTGGGGCCACACCTATGGAAAGATACAGGTGAAGCTTACTAAATGCAGAATACAAATGTTTTCATACAATAACTAAGAAAATGCCATGAAGGGTATATTAAATAGCGTGATGAAAACATTTCAGATTGTATATGAAACCAGCAACCCCTTGATTGCACTAATGTACACAGCTATGATTTAATTAAAAAAAAAAACAACTAAAAATAAAATAAATTAACTGATTAAAAAAAAAAATCTAACCAAGACTGATTAAAAAAATAGAGAAAGGAAATTTGCAACAATAGCAACAAAAAAGGGATAACACACAAACGTAAAAAAAATTATAAAAGGATGCTAAAAACAATTGTATGTTGATAAATTTGATCATCTGGAACTAGACAAACTCTTTGAAAAATGCACCCTACCAAAGCTAACAGAAGATGAGATAGAAACTACCAATAATTTAGTATGTATTATAAAATTGAGCCCTTTATTTTAAAAAAGAAATTCCCAGCCCAAATAATCTTAACAATGAATTTTTCCAAACATTTAAGGAAAAATCAACACCTGTCTTATATAATTCTTCAAAAGTATAGAAGCAGGAGAGCTTCCCAAACTTTAAGAAAACAATTATAATAGCATAAACTTAATTTTAAAACCCTGACAAGCATTGTGAGAAAGGAAATTGCAAATCCACTTTTCCCACAAACATTATCAAAAGTTTTTAAATAAAATATTAGAAAACCAAATCCTTTGATTCAGTAAACTGAGTATAGTTTAGTCCAGGTGTACAAGGTTGGCTCAGCATTTAAAAATCATAAACACAACTCAATATGTTAACAGAAGAAAGAAGAAAATCACCTGATCATCTCAAGCGCAGAAAAAGCATTTGATAAATTCAACATTCATTTATGATGAAAACATGTAACTGACAAAAAAAGAGAAAAGAACTTTTGTCTGATAAAGAATATCTATAAAAAAGCCACAGCTAACATCATTCAAGATGATAGAATATTGAAAACTTCCTCCTAAGATTGGGACAGAGTCAAGAAAGGCCACTGTCATCACTTCTATGCAACACCGTAACTGGAGGTCGAAATGATGCAAAAGGCAAAAAAAGAGAAATAAAAGTATGGAGAGCTGAGAGCAAGAAAAAAAATGGTCATTTCCAAACAATAAAATCATGCATATACCAAGTTTCTAAAGAATCTAAAGACAAATTCTTACAATTAATAAGAGAATATAGGAAGTGCACTGGATGCAAAATCAATGTGCACAAATTATCTACATTTGTATAAACTGGGAATAAACAAAGACAAAATAAAACATATTTATAACAGCATCAAAAAATACAATACTTAGAATTAAATCTGAGCAAGAGCTCTAACTGAAAATTATGAAATATTATTAGAAGCAGGCAGATCTCATCTACGGTGTTAGGAGAAAGGTTACCGTTAGGTTAGTGACAAGAGAGAACACAGGGGACTTTTGGAGCACTGGTTAATGTTCTGTTTTTCTATTTGGGTGATGTTACAAGGGTGTGTTGCCCTTGGTCTGCTAATCCTCTTTTGCATGGTGCCATAATTCTTGTCCCATGATTATCTTTGCTGGAACTTTTTTATTTTCATCAGAAGAGTTGAGCAGACTATGTTATTTAGGTAATTGCTCCAATGTACTTTCATAAGTATATTTTGTTGAGGCTTTGCAAAATGTCTGCTTCTCATGACTTATTTGGCCCGAACTGGTTTTATCTCAAGGTGGTTCTTCAGCTTTCTAAGAATGTCTTTCTGATACAAGTTCTATGTTCTTTGTCCATTTGCTGTCTTGTGCATGATCACATTTCTACTGTATTTATGATGTGGTTCCACTTTTACAATCTGTTACTGTATTGATAGAGGAAGAGGGGAGAGCTTGTCTTTAATAGAAAGGGCAATTTTCTCTGTAGGGTAGAATCATGATGCAATTGTATTTCTTTCCTATTGACACTTCCTCAATCAATCCCTTAGTGCCTTCTGTTCAGGGATGACAGTACCACACCCAGCCAACATGGGTATGTAGTGTTCTTGGCAGACATATTTCTCTGTGTCACTGGATTTACTACATACCCTAGCTTGATGCCACTAAACCAAACTCACCAAACAAACTACTCTTTTTTTTATTATTTCACACTCCCGAAAACATATTTATGATTATAAAATTGGCTTCCCAAAGCTTTCTTATAGTCAACAAGTTTGGATTGACTTGATTCTTGCTGGAAATTGATAGGGAGGTATTATTTGGATTATATTCTAAATTCTTCACGTATCAGACTAACTCTGGGACACCCAGAAAAATCAAATTTCTGGAACAACCAACCTGGGCTATGTTATTGTTATCAAGGTGGCCCTCTCTGGAGAGCTCACCATTCAGCTTCCCGCAGGCACATCCTGCAAACGAACATTTGAGTACTCCTTGGGTCATGCACATTCTCTTTTTAAAAATAGAGCTGAGGATGTAATAGAAATTGGCCAACTTAAAAAAAAAAAACAACAAGGTGGTGCCTGTGGCTCAGTAAGTAGGGCGCTGGCCCCATATACTGAGGGTGGTGGGTTCGAGCCCAGCTCTGGCCAAACTGCAACAAAAAATAGTTGGGCATTGTGGTGGGCACCTGTCCATTTGCTGAGGCAAGAGAATCACCTAAGCCCAAGAGCTGGAGGTTGTTCTGAGCTGTGATGCCACAGCACAATACTGAGGGTGACAAAGTGTGACTATGTCTTAAAAAAAAAAAAAAAAAAGGGCCAAGGAGCCAAGGTTCTCGTTTTTTCCCAATAAAGGAAATTGTGAAAAAAGGAATTTAGATGTCCAATAGTTTTAATAAATATTGAGTGAATGGAAAATTCTATTTTGACATAAAAGTGGACAACTGCCACATTAAGCATGTTTTCCATCATCTTGCTGTTTCCATGAAGTAGGGAATGTCAGTGAGCAGACTCGTCCTCCAGCTACGTGTTGGGATTTGTACTTGACCTCTTCTACACAACGGCTGCCAAGGAAACCTATGTTGGTTTCCTAACCATGTATTTTTATCACAATGCAAGAGGCAAATAGCAGCATGTCAAAACTGTTCTCTGGAGAGAGTGTGTATTATTATTGCTTGTTTTATTTTGCCTTCTCTATTGTTCAAAGCCCCTTTGGGTGTTCTCCAGTGTGTACTGAGACTGCTGAGACCCTCACTCCTGACTAAAAGTCTTCCTTGTGGCTGTCCCCACAACATACCACCTTGGAGCCTCCTGGGGTGTTGAGAAGCCCAGACATGCAGACCAGACCAGTGGACCTATTCCAGTCTGCAGCTGCTGTGAGAGACTACAGTCAACAACAAGGCAGAGCTGGGCTGAATGAGGACCTGCTGTACTCTAGTACAGCCGGGCTCAGGGGAGCCACATAATTAGTGCAAACATCACTGTGGTGAGACACCTCTCCAGCTCTGTTTATTTTGTACATAAACCTAGCCATTAGGTTCAGCAAACATTTGTTAAACATCTGTGCTGTGTCAGTCCATGTCCAAGGCACAAGGGCAATAAGGCAATACTCTTTTCCAGCTTCACAGTTCCCAAAGCACCTAGCACATGTCTCATCTAAATTGACCTTGGGAAATTAAACAGTATATATATATTGGTACTGCATTTCCATTTTACAAATGGGGAAGCTGAGAATTTGAAAGGTTGAGTCACTTACCTAAGATTACACAGTTAATAAATGGACATTCTGGGACCCAAACCCAGGGATTTATTCTTAATTTAATGCTCTATTTTACTACATTGCTCTTTTATTTTTATTACCCATTGCCATTTAGCATTTTATTTGAGGGTGTTCCAGACCCCTGGTATGTGGGAGGAGAAAGATATTACTTTCCGTGTTTATAATTTTTTTTTTATTTTGGCAGTTTTGGGCAGGGGCTGGGTTTGAACCCGCCATCTCCAGCATATGGGGCCGACGCCTTACTCCTGTGAGCCATAGGCACTGCCTGTTTATAATTTTTTGTTGTTAATGCCGTGGATAGGATGAGCTACAGGGTTCACATTATCATTGCTTAATCTTGAGAGGTAATTTCCATCTCTGACCATTTAATGGTTTTCCCTGCATTATATTCCATTTGCATATAATTTGCTTTGTTGCATCAGATCTAAAATTCTGCATGCATGTAGTCCAAAGTACCTATTTTTTGTTGCAAATATTTTGGCTCTTATTTATATCCAATTTAGAATATACTATACTATACTGTCAAATCTTATAGTTACTTCTGATAACACTACAAATTAGAGGAGAGTGACCACATCATGGGACTGGGAGTGTGGCCAGGACTAACAATATTTGCTGAATGGAATTTAAATGATGGCTGACCTGGCTACTTCCTAAATGGGAAGCATTAGAGATAAATTGTTAAGCATGAAATTAGAGCAAGACAGACTTTGCTGAGAGATCTGGATCCACCACTAATCTTGGGCAAGTTGTATAAACCACTAAGCCTCATGGCCCTCATTAGCAAATGGACATGTTAATGGCGATTTCTTAGGCTCTTTGTAGACCTTAAATGAGATGCCCGGTATACACTGAAGAAATAATAGCTGGTAGTTCTTATTGTCAAGACCACTTTCTTGGATCTTTCCAGAGGTTATTCTCTTATAGGAATGTGATGCTTCTTTTCACGATCACAAACTGAAAGGTCAGAGTTCCAGGGCAAATTACCCATAAAATATCTACCATAGAGGGCCATGTATTCACTCAAAATAATTGAATAAATATTTGCGATAGTTGTAGCTGGTTTATTCTTTTCTTTCTCAGTTTTATTTGGTTTGTTAGAGAATAATGGTTGCTTCAAATTAGACACTCTTTTGAATAATTAGATTCACTTTTATAGAGCTCTGATAAATTAATTACTCTTACAGGAAATCAAATTTTTTAAAGGACATAAGATGGGAATCTGAATGCTGCATATAATTTTCTAAACTGGGTTTGTTAAATGTTATTTGTATTTATCCAAGAGAAACCCCAGTTTGGGGGGACATAATAGCATTTAGAAATTCAATTAGATGATCCCTTCAGGCTAATAATGAGCAAAATGAAAATTAGAGCACCTACCAGAGATGGCCATGGTGCTAGGCGCATAGCTTTAACACATTACGTTTTTTTAAAGCAAATTTAGATTTACAGAAAATTTTATCTACTTATTTCATTCCTAAGGCTAAGGATTTTGGAATATTAAAAAAAGATCAGCTTGTTTCTCTCATTACATAATTATGGCAAAGAAAAAAAAATCATCTTTTTGCAAACTTCTTAGGTTCCTCACTTCCATGGAATTGTCTTTTGAACAGAAACTGTAATTTACCAATAGATTCTGAATGGCATTTTCTGATTCTTTATATTTTCCCCATACCTCCCAATTTTTCTACAACAAGCACATATTATACTAATTCAAGGGAAAAAAGGTTTTAGTTCCTATTTTGATTTTTGTTTCTCATTGAAAAACAAAACGTGGCATGGACAGGCACCTCTGTCTTTGTTTATGGTAGAGAAAGGTTCATGGCTGTTTAGAATCTATCCCAACCAAGAATGTTGAGCCCCAAACCTAGCAATAACCAGTGGATAACTGGCCATTAAGAAGTGCCTATTAAGTGCCTCATTTTAGTCAGGGTTGTCATTATGTCATTTATGTATTGTTATATTTCTCAGACAAAAGAATAATGCCTGGCACACAGTAGGTGCTTAGTCAATATCTGCCAAGTAAATGATTGTAGTGCTAAGACAGGACCATGATTACTGTACAAAACAAGAGAGGTCAAATCCATTTCCTTGCCTGAGAAACCAGAAGAGGATTTTGCTTTCTGAAACTACAGTAGCTGATGATGAACTAGGAACCACACAATCAAGCAAAAACAACGGTGGACCTTACTTTAAACAATTGTAAGTTTTCACAGTACTTTTTCTTATAAACAAAAAAATTGTAGAATAATAGAAAATACTATTAGGAAAAGAGAACAAGTCTGTTTAAAACCACTGTTATGACATAGGTATATCCTCTTTCAGATGATCTTCTACACATACCATATAATTCATATAGGTATTTTTTCTTTTACAAAAATGGGAATCACACCATTTTGTAATTTTTTGCTCTGTCACCAGATATTCCCATGCCACATTATTTTTAATGATAACATAATAGGACACCAGATGTACACTAATTTATTTACCCATAATCCCTGTATTCATTTTTTCTCTTAGAAATAATGCTATAATAAGCTTGTGACACCCAATCATAAATGAATACTTGATAGATTAAAGTGATTTCTCAACTATAGAGAACTTGCCTGAAGTTACTTTTTCTGAGGAAGCAACGGGACTGGCATTATTCACCAGACAGAGAGAGGAGGAGTGTGTGTCTGCCTAGGGCAATGCTGTCAGATGAAGAAAATAAACACAGAGTTGAACTGATTGGTTTTCTAGCACTCTGTATTCTTGGCATCTGGGCAACAGAGGACAAATTTTTATCAGAAAATCAGGTTAGGCTGGGCATGGTGGCTCAATTGGTAATCCTAGATCTCTGTGAGGCTGAGGCAAGTGAATTTTTTGAGCTCAGCAGTTCGAGACCAGCCTGAGCAAAAGCAAGACTCTGTACTAAAAAAAAAAGAAAAACTAGCCAGGTATGGTGGCACATACCTGTAGTTGCAGCTATATGGGAGGCTGAGGTAGAGGAATCCCTCGAACCCCAAGAGTTTGAGGTTGCTATGAGCTATAATGATGCAGATGTCACAGCCCTCAACCAAGGGCAACAGAGTGAGGCTCTGTCTCAAAAAAGCAAAACAACAACAACAACAAAACCGCTCTGACAGAAATGGACAGATACTCCAAACAGAAACAAAACAAAGAAGTAAGGGACTTAAACACAACCTTAGAACAAATGGACTTAACAGACATATGTAGTACATTTCATCCTAATAAAACTGAGTACACATTCTTCTCATCATCCCACAGATCATCCTCCAAACTAATCTATCTTAGAGCACAAATCTAAACTCAACAAATTTAAAAGAATAGAAATTATTTCTTGCATCTTCTTGGACCATTCAGAGAATAAAAGTTGAACTGGACACCAGCAGAAATAATACTCCCATAAAGTTATGGAAACTAAATAACCTTATGCTGAAGGACAGCTGGGTTAGGGAGAAATGAGAATGAAGCCAGAAGTTATCAAAATCTGTGGGATATTACAAAGGTAGTCCTAATAGGGAAATTTATAGCATTAGATGCCTTCATTCAGAAAGCAGAAAGAGAACAGGTCAAAACAACCTAATGGACCATCTCAAGAATCTCAAAAAGAAGAACAATCCAACCCCAAATCTAGTAGAAGAAAAAAAACCCTGAAATCAGAGCAGAATTAAATGAAATTGAGAATACAAGAATCATTTGGAAGATCAGTGAAATGAAAAGTTGGTTCTTTGAAAAGATTAATAAAATTGATAAACCCTTGGTCAGACTAACCAGAAACAGAAAAGTAAGATCTTTAATAACCTCAATCAAAAATGAAAAAGGAGAAATAACAACAGATACCACAGAAATACAAAAGATCTTCAACAATTACTACAAATAACTCTATGCCCAGAAATTTGAAAATGTAGAGGAAGGACCAATACCTGGAAACACAACACCTTCCTAAAGTCAACCAGAAAGAATTAGAAATTTTGAACACACCTGTATCAAGCACTAAAATTGCATCAACTATACAAATTCTTCAAAAAAAAAAAAAAGCCCTGGGCCAGATGATTTCACACCAGTATTCTACCAAACTTTCAAAGAGGAACTAGTACCTAGATTGTAGAACCTATTCCAAAACATAGAGAAGGAAGGAATCCTCCTTAACATAGTCTATGAAGCAATTATTACCCTGATTCCAAAACTAGGAAAGGACCCAACAAAAAAGGAAAACTATCAGACAATATCATTATGAATATTGATACAAAAATTTTCAATATGGTCATAGCAAACAGAATGCAGCTACACATAAAAAAATTATACATCATGGGCGGTGCCTGTGGCTCATTGAGTAGGGCGCTGGTCCCATATACTGAAGGTGGCAGGTTCAAACCCGGCCTCGGCTTAACTGCAAAACAGAAAAATAGCTAGGCATTGTGGTGGGTGCCTGTAGTCCCAGCTACTCAGGAGGCTGAGGCAAGAGAATTGCCTAAGCCCAGGAGATGGAGGTTGCTGTGAGCTGTGTGATGCCAGGGCACTCCACAAAGGGCGATAAAGTGAGACTCTGTCTGTACGAAAAAAAAAAAAATTATACATCATGATCAAGTGGGTTTTATCCCCGGAATGCAAGGTTGGTTTGACCTATGTAAATCTATAAATGTAATTCACCACATTAATAAAATAAAAAACAAAGACCATATGATTCTCTCCATTGATGCAGAAAAAGCATTTTACAAAATTCAGCATCCTTTTCTGACAAGAAAACTTAAGAAAATTGGCATAGGTGAATATTTCTTATACTGATAGAGGCCAGCTACAACAAACCTATAGTCAATATCATATTGAATGGAGTAAAACTGAAAGCTTTTCCACTTAGAACTAAAACCAGACAAGGATGCCCACTATCACCACTGCTAGTGTGGGAAGTCCTAACCAAGGCCACCAGGCAAGAGAAGGAGATCAAGGGTATTCAAATGGGGACTTCCACTGTTTATGGATGACATGATTTTATACCTAGAAAACCCCAGGGACTCAACTACAAAGCTCTTAGACGAGATCAAGAAATATAGTAACATCTTGGGATATAAGATCAGCGTCCACAAATGAGTAACCTTCATATACGCCAGTAACAATCAAGCTGAGAATCAAATCAAAGACACAATACCCTTCACAGGAGCTCTAAAGAAAATGAAATACCTAGGAATATATCTGACAAAGGATGTGAAGGATCTCTATAAAGAGAAGTATAAAACCCTGAGAAAAGAAATAGCAGAAGATGTTAACAAATGAAAGAACATACTATGCTTGTGGCTGGGAAGGATTAATGTTGTTAAAATGTCCTTACTACACAAAGCAATCTACAGATTTAATGCAATTTCCTTCAGAGCCCCAATGTCAAGTTTGAAGAACTTGAAAAAAATAGTACTTTGTTTCATATGGCCTCAGAAAAAAACCCCAAAAGCCAATACAATTTTAAGGAATAAAAATAAATCTGGAGGCATCAAATTACCAGACTTGACGTTATTCTACAAGCCCATAGTGATCAAAACAAGTGTGGTGCTGGCACAAAAATAGAGATATAGATCTATGAAATAGAATAGAGAATCCAGAGCTAAACCCAGCCACATATCGCCATCTGATCTTTGATAAACCAAATAAAAGCATACACTGGGGGAAAGAATCCCTATTCAATAAAAGATGCTGGGAGAACTGGTTAGCCACACGTAGAAGACTAAAATTGAACCCTAACCTCTCACCACTGACAAAAATTGACTCTTGCTGGATAAAAGATTTAAATTTAAGACATGAAACAATAAATATTCTAGAAGAAAATAAGAGAAAAACTCTTGACAAAATCAACCTGGGAAAAGATTTTATGAAGAAGACCCCCTTGGTAATTGCAGCAACACTAAAAATAAATAAAGGGGACATGATCAAACTAAAAAGCTTCTGAAGGGTACCATAACTAAAGCAACCAGACAGACTTCAGAATGGGAGATGATATTTTTGTGCTATGAATTTGACGAAAGCCCCATAACCAGAATCTATGGAGAACTTAAATTAACCTGGGATAAGAATTTATGAAGAAGACCCCAAACTTCAGAGAAGTTTCTGTTCAAGTCTCTTGCCCACTTATAAATGGGGTTGTTGGGGAAACATTTGTAAGTGGGCAAGAGACTTGAACAGAAACTTCTCTGAAGAAGACAGAATGGCCAAGAAACACATGAAAAACTTTTTTCATCAGAGAAATGCAAATCAAAACCACTCTGACCTATCACCTAACTCCAGTGAGATTAGCCCACTTCACAAAACCCTGAATCTGCAGATGCTAGCATGGATGTGGAGTGAAGGGGACACTTTCGCACTGCTGGCAGAATTGCAAACTAATACAACCTCTATGGAACGAAATATGGAGAATTGTCAAAGAACTAAAAGTTGACCTTACATTTGGCCCCACAATCCCATTACCAGATATCTACCCAGAAGAAAAAAAATTATTTTACCTCAAGGACATTTGCACTAAAATCTTTACTTCGGCTTAGTTCACAATTGCCAAGATTTGAAAGCACCCCAAGTGCCTATCAACCCATGAATGAATTAACAAACTGTGGTATATGTATACCATGAGGTACTATTCAGCTATAAGAAAAAAGGAGAGTTTACGTCTTTTGTGTTTACCTGGATGGAGGTGAAACACATTCTTCTTAGTAAAGTATCTCAAAAATGGGAAAAAGTATCCAACGTACTCAATACTAATAGGAAACCAATATATAAACATCTACAAGCCCACACAAAAGAAAAACACAAGTATAGTCTAATGAGGGGGAACGGAGAGAAAGAAGAGGAAAGAGGGGATTGGAGGGGTCTCACCTAATGTGCACAAGCCCTGGGTGAAGGGCTGTACTACAACTTGAACTTTACCTTAGAAATGAAAACAATGTAATCTATAGGCGGCTCCTGTGGCTCAAAGGAGTAGGGCTCTGGCCCCATATGGTGGAGGTGGCCCCAGCCCCGGCCAAAAACTGCAAGAAAAAGAGAAAAGAGTGTAACCTAAACATTTGGACCCTGAAATTAATCTGAAATTAAAAAAAAAAAAGAAAATCAGGTTAATCAGGTTTTTTTGAAGGTAAAAGGAACTTTAGAAATAATCAATTGTTATATTCTTAATTAACTCTTGGGGTTTATAAACAGGTTAAAGGATTTTGCTAAAAACTAGACTTTAAGTGGGGTGGTGCCTGTGGCTCAAAGGAGTAGGGCACCAGCCCCATGTACTGGAGGTGATGGGTTCAAACCTGGCCCCGACCAAAAAAAAAAAAAGCGAAAAGAAAAGAAACAAACAAACAAAAAACTAGACCTTAAGTCATCTCACTTCATAATACTGATAGGGTTCTGTAATCATGCAGAGGTTTAATACTTTTATAATTAAAGACTCAAGGTAAAAACCTTCTGTACAGCCAAGAACGTAGTAAGTATGGCAAGCAGACAGCCCTCAGAATGGGAGAAAATATTTGCAAGTTATGCCTCTGACAAAGGTTTAATAATCAGAATACACAGAGAACTCAAACATATTAGCAAGAAAGAACAAGTGATCCCATCTCAGGGTGGGCAAAGTACTTAAAGAGAAACTTCTCTAAAGAAGACAGGCGCACAGCCTACAGACACATGAAAAAATGCTCACCATCCTTAATCATCAGAGAAATGCCAATCAAAACTACTTGGAGATGTCACCTAACTCCAGTAAGATTAGCCCACATGACAAAATCCCCAAACCAGAGACGTTGGCGTGGATGTGGAGAAAAGGGAACACTTCTACACTGCTGGTGGGAATGCAAACTAATACATTCCTTTTGGAAGGATGTTTGGAGAATACTTAGAGATCTAAAAGTAGACCTGCCATTCGATCCTATAATTCCCTTACTAGGTATATGCCCAGAAGACCAAAAATCACATTATAACAAAGACAGCTGTACCAGAATGTTTATTGCAGCCCAATTCATAATTGCTAAGTCATGGAAGAAGCCCAAGTGCCTATCAACTCACAAATAGATTAATAAATTGTGATATACCATGGAATACTATGCAGCCTTAAAGAAAGATGGAGACTTTACTTCTTTCATGTTTACATGGATGGAGCTGGAACATATTCTTCTTAGCAAAGTATCTCAAGAATGGAAGAAAAAGTATCTAATGTACTCAGCCCTACTATGAAGCTAATTTAAAGGTTTCATATGAAGGCTATAACCCAACTATAGCACAAGAATATGGGGAAAGGGACAAGGGAGGCTAGAGAAGGGGGAAGGTTGTGGTGGAGGGAGGGTAATTTGTGGGGCCACATGTATGGTGCATTTTAGAAGGGTATAGGTGAAACTTACTAAATGCAGAATACAAATGTCTTCATACAATAACTAAGAAAATGCCATGAAAGTTATGTTAAACAGTTTGATGAAAACATTTCAGATTGTATATGGGACCAGCACATTGTACCCCTTGATTGCACTAGTGTACACAGCTATGATTTAATAAAAAGAAATTAATAAAAAAAAATTTTGCAACATACCTAAGATTCTCTCATGGCACACTTGTTGAAAATCACTGCTTTAGAGTGCCCACCACATCCTCCTAACAGTCTTCTGAATTATTTTTTTTTAGTGTATTGAGTTATTAATTTGAGTGTAGTCCAATTTAATAGTCATTTCCTTTATCTTTATCTTAGTGTATTTTGTTTCTTGCTGAATAATCTTTCCTTACTCAGATTCATGAAAATATCCCCCCATATTTCTTCACATTCATATATACAAGCTACTTGAAAATTGACTCTTTATGTGTAATATGAGTCATATTTCATATTTCCACACTCATTTCTAACTTTTCTCAGCATCAGTATATCATGTAAATGGGATTGATAACAGCCAATCAGGAGAAAGCTGGGTGAGTTTTATAAATGCTTAAGGAAAATGATAGGGGAAATTATTAATTAGAGAAGATTTCACATGAGGATCCTGACATGTTCAAGTAGGAATCTCAATAGTCTTACAAATTGGAGACCCTCACCTATAAGGGCTAAATTAAAAGAGATAAACTTAAAGTAATAGGCATATTCAGGAGCTCAACAAATGCTATCTATCCGTATTATCCTGGGTCTAGGGTCATCCTTAATATCTAGCTTGTTCAGAATGTTGTAGGCTATCACATTATCATCTTAGCAGAACATACTTTACTCTTTCCCTTTTATACCAAAAAAAAAAAAAAAAGCGCTTATTATTGTTTTCATCTGTCTTCATTTAACCATGTCCAATGGAATGAGATAAGAACTTGACCAGTAGCCACAACATTCTCCACAGGATTTTACAATCCCTGCCTAAAAGCAGATAAATTGTGTGCTGCCTTTCCAGGGACAAACAATGGGAATTCACTGAGCCCAGGGTGAAACCCAGCCAATATGTACAATCTATCATCACATTTTTAGCCTTCCAACATTTTCTAAGCAGTTCTATAATGCAGATAATTTATGAAGAATCTGTGCTGTAAAAACACATATGCATATAAGGAAAGAACAGCATTAGCTCAATTGCATTTTTCTTCTCTACAGTGACATTTTAATCAAGATGTGACATCTGGAGGGCACGAAGCCTGTAGTATGACACCTCCCTAATCCAGAAGATTTCTAATTTTTCTCCTAATTCCAATAAAAAGAGCCTCTTCCTCAGTCTCACAGCCGATGTTTTGTTCAGTAGTTTAACAAAACAAAAATAAAAACAAAAAACCTATGTATCAGTGAGTATATGTTCATCAAATAACAAAAAACATTATTACGGTTTGCACAATTGTTATATGTATTATTTATTAAAAGGAGTTGGGTTCATTAGCAAGCTCCACAGTATAATTAAAGACCCATCTCCTTTCAGCCAGCTTTCCATGTCCTGAGGGTATTGATTTCCATCCCAAGGCACACAGCTTCTAATGTGCAGTGTGCACAGACACTAATATGGATAGAGTTTCTGTAAATTTCAGCATTCAAAACTATTTTTCATTAATTCTGTTATAAATCTAAGGTACAAAGAAAGTTTTCTCCCATCTTCCGATTTCCCCACCCCCAACACATTAGACTTTCCATACATCTCTTTGTCCTGGGACACATACTTGCCCACTGAACAATCATTGCTGAATTGAAAAGAATTGTCACAATTCACTTAGCTCTATGATGATTTATGATTCACCACCTAAACCAGGCACACTGTCCCCCAAACAATGTTGGGGTTCTGAATTCACAAAAGGAAAGCTACTAGCTATTGAGTAGGCAACCAACTCCACATGCCATAAACTCCTTGTTACAGGGTGAAGGGAAGCCTAGAAGGAAAAACGCCAAATGCAAATTGTGCCTGCCTTGGGATCACAGGATTTTGTGGGTATGTATAGGGAAAGGGAAGGACAATTTTTCTTCTTTCAAGTGTTATATATTTATGAATTTTCTAGAGTAACTATGTATTGTTTTTATAATTAAGAAAACAATTCCTTGGAAAGGAAAAAGTACCTATAATTTCCATAACCTACCAGAAAAATTAAAGGGCAAACATCTCAATGTTTAATCAACTCAGAATTTCCCTGAAACTCCGGAGAAGAGTCTCAGGAATGAATCCAAATTGGAGGAGAACTGTCCTCCAAGGCTCCTCACTGTCATCAGCATACTTGGGAGGCCAAAGTCAGGCTGTTTATAGAAACCTTTCCCAATATCTTTGGAGTCTGTGGATAATTATGTTTAAGTTATGGCCACATACTCAGTAGCAATATCTGTAGTGAGCAATTCTGTCTGCAATTTTTAGTAAAAACAATCAATTACCATCTGCCTACACAACCCAGACCCATATGGGCTTATTACTGGAATGGCATTATATTTGAATAGATGAAACTGTTTTCTAGCAGTTCTACCTCTGAAATCCTGAACTCAGCCTTGGGTGAGCTTATGCTGTGTCAGTGAACTGATGTTCTCAGGGTAGGTAATAGTAGAGAAGAGGCACAGAACAACAACAGGCTTCTACTGTCACTTTGGATACTATAACGTCATCCAAATAGTAAATAGTTGGATAGTTGTTGGCTCAGAAAAGTAATCCTGAAACTAAACACATCTCACAAACTATTGGGTGAAGGACAGAAACAGAACTAACCTAGCAACTCTGACTGAAATATTTGATGTATTATTATTTGGAATTTAGAAATACATCATTACTAATAGTAATAATAATAACAATTTCAAAGTATTTATTTTCAATAACAATCCAAACTTTATGCTAAGCACTTAAAAAAATTATCCCATCTAATTCTCATACTAGCTCTAACAATAAGGAATTATTACCCTCATTCTACTAATGAAGAAACAGTCTCAAAAAGAATTTATAAATTTCCCAAGGTCACAAAATTAAACTGTGACTGAAGTTTTGAAATTTTCTCTAACTCCAAATTTCATGCACTTAACTAAAACTGCTTCCGGAAACCATTGTCTCCAAAAAGCAAACTTCCAATGAAGGAGGCAAAGGCCCTAACATCAGTGCTAATACTAAAAATATTGGGGAGTGGAACGGCGACGGCCACTGCCACGTATTCCCCGCAGCAGTGGCAGCGGCCGCAGGAGTAGAGGGATAACTCAAGTCACCTGTAGTGGTAATCTGTTTGCTGAAATTACTGAAACAGACTTCTTGAATTTGAAGAAAAGGGGGCAGAGCAAGATGGCTGACTGGAAGCAGCTTCCGAAAAAGACTCCTGTCCAAAAGGGAAGATAACCTCCAGAAACTGCACAATTAAGCTGAATACTGGGAACCCAGCCGAAAGAGAGAAGTGATTTCTGCAGATAACCTCTGCTGAGACTGGCTGCAACCTGAAGAAAGCACGCTTCAGGTACAAAATTCATCTGAAAGGAAGAGCGCCCATCCCCTCCACCAAGAAAGCTCTGAGTTTCTTGCTTTTCTGTTTCCTTTCTTTTTATTCTTCTCTTTTGCTCCTGCGAGTTTTCTACAGACAAGTGGTGAACTGTGGACCTCTTGTCTAACCCCACGGAAGAGTGCTGTGGGAAGTGAGCTGTGCTTCCCCTGAGCAGCCTGTTGTGACACTGAAAACTCTATTGCTAGGCAGAAAAACTGAACTAAAGTTTTCTCCACTATTCTGAACTTACTGTACACTCTTCCCCCCCTTACCTGATGAACCAGAAGTCTAACCTCCACTGAGACTGAGGGAGGAGGTCCCTGAGCAGCGCCCCCACCCCCACCTGCCAGAAAAAGCGCCCCACTGGGAAAAGACTACGGGGGGGGGGGAACAACAGCAAGCCTCCCTCCCCTCCAGCCAGGGAAGCCTCAGATGGGTGCCTGGCCCTGTGCCCTGAGCTTGCTGGGCTTCCACAGGCCTGCTATCCACTAGAAACTCTGACGGCAACCGCAAGGCCTCTGAAGGTCTTCCCCTGAGCAGGAACTCCTCCCCCAGTGACCACGCGGGCTTCTGCCTGGCACCCACAGGGCCCCCGCAGGCTGGCCCCTGGCCACTAAATCCCCTGGTGACCATGCGGCTCCACACCCAAGCTTGCAGGACTTCCACAGCCCTGCCTTCTGCCAGGAACTCTGCCTGCCTCTGCCAGGCCTCTGCAGGGCGGCCCATGACCAGAAATGCCCCTGGCAACTGCCTGGCCCTAAACCCGTGCTTGCAGGGCTTCCTCAGGTCCACTGTCTGCTAGAGACTCTGCTGGCAACTGCCAGGCCTCTACAGGTCTTCCCCCAGCCAGGAACTCCCACGGCGACCATGCAGACCCTGCAGGCCTGCCCCTGGTGAGTAAATCCTCCGGTGACCATGTGGCCCGCGCCAGAGCTTGCACAGCTTCTGCAGGCCTGCCTTCTGCCAGTAACTTTGACTGCAACTGCCAGGCCTCTACAGGCCCACTCTGGGCAAGAAACTCCCCTGGCAAGTACCTGGCCCTGTGCCCCATGTTTGCCAGACTTCTGCAGGCCCGCTGTCTGCTACAGACTCTGCTGGCAACAGCCAGGCCTCTGCAGGTCAGCCGCCATCTTGGAACTCTCTGGATATTGCGCGGGCCTCCGCCTGGAGTCCACAGGGCCCCTACAGGTCTGCCCCTGGTCAGAGACAGTACTGGTAACCACGCAGGCCTCTACCTGGCACCTATGGGGCCTCTGCAGGCCAGCCTTCTGCCAGGGACTCCACTGGTGACTGCCAGGCCTCTGCAAGACTTCCCCTAGCCAGGAACTCCCTGGCAACCACCTGGCGATGCATCCCACACTTGCCAGGCTTCTGTAGGTCTGCTTTCTGCCAGTGACTCCACCTGTGACCGCCAGGCCCCCAGCCAGGATCACTCCTGGCAACTGAGTGGGCCTCCACCTGGCACCCACAGGGTCTCCACAGGCCAGCCTTCTTCCAGGGACCCCATTGGCAAGTGCCAGGCTTCTCTGAGGCCCACCACTGGCCAAAAACTTCCCGGACAACCTCACGGCCTTGTGCCCACCACTTGAAGGGCCACATGCAACGGTGAAAAACAACCATGGGGCGAAATCAATGGAAACACTCTGGCAATATGAATAATCAGAGTAGACCAACCCCTCCAAGTAACAACAAGGCAGACACAGCACAAGATCTCCTGCATGGGCAAATGGCTGAGATGTTGAAATTGAATTCAGAATCTGGATTGCAATTAAGATAAGCAGAATGGAGGAAAAGATGGAATTAGAATTTCAAGTAGTAATTCAAAAGATGACCCAAAAGATGTCTCAAGAATTCAACGAATTCAAAGACAAAATGACCAAAGATTTTGACACATTGAGACAAAAAGTTGCATACCTTAAAGATTTGAGAAATTCAGTAGAATCCCTCAGTAACAGAATGGAGCAAGCAGAAGAAAGGATTTCTGACACGAAAGACAAAGCTTTCGAACACTCTCAAACCTCCAAAGAGCAAGAGAATTGGAAGGTAAAAACAGATCACTCTCTCAGAGACCTCTTAGATAACTCAAAGAAAACCAATATTTGCCTCATAGGGATCCCTGAAAGTGATGAAGCAGCTTCACAAGACACAGAATCTCTTCTTCAAGGGATTATAAAAGAGAACTTTCTAGACATGACAAGAGATTCTGAAATTCAGACAGCAGACAGTTTCAGAACCCCAGCATGACTCAACCTGAACAAGACATCCCTCAGACACATCATAATTAAGTTCACTAAAGTAAATATGAAGGAGAAAATTTTTAAAGCAACCAGACTCAAGAAATCAATAACCTACAAGGGGAAGAATATTAGAACATTAGAACTGCAGATCTCTCTAATCAAACTTTTCAAGTGAGAAGAGAATGGTCATCGGCTTTTAATCTCTTAAAACAAAATACTTTCAACCCAGGATCTTCTATCCAGTTAAACTGACCTTCATTTATGATGAAGAAATTCAATATTTTAATGACATCCACATGTTGAAGAAATTTGCCATAACTAAACCAGCTCTCCAGGATATTCTCAGACCTATTTTCCATAATGACCAGCATAACCCCCCAACGCAAAAGTTAACTCATCAAGAAACTTTCTATCAAAGTCTAACTCACACAGTGACAAAAGGGTTAAAAAAATGTCCACTAGATCTTCTCAAGATTTATCATTGGTTTTGATTAATGTGAATGGTTTAAACTGTTCTCTAAAGAGGCATAGGTTGGCTGACTGAATACAAAAACTCAGGCCAGATATATGCTGCATACAAGAATCACATCTCACCTTAAAAGAAAAATTTAGACTCAAGGTGAAGGGATGGTCAACTATATTCCAGGCAAATGGAAAACAGAAAAAAGCAGGTATTCAAATCTTATTTGCAGACACAATAGGCTTTAAACCAACCAAAGTAAAGAAGGATAAAGATAGACATTTCATATTTATTAAAGGTAATACTCAATATGATGAGATTTCAATTATTAATATTTATGAACCCAACCAGAATGCACTTCAATTTATAAGAAAAAGTCTAATAGAAAATGAGTAACTTGATTTCTTCCAGCTCCATAGTAGTTGGAGATTTTAATACTCCTTTAGCAGTGTTGGATAGATCCTCTAAGAAAAAGCTAAGTAAAGACATTTTAGATTTAAACTTAACCATTCAACATCTGGACTTAACAGACATCTACAGAACATTTCATCCTAATAAAACTGAATACACATTCTTCTCATCAGCTCATGGAACATACTCCAAAATTGACCACATCTTAGGTCACAAGTCTAACCTCAGCAAATTTTAAAGAATAGAAATTATTCCTTGCATCTTCTTAGACCATCATGGAATAAAATTTGAACTCAACAATAACAGGAATCTGCAAACTCATACAAAAACATGGAAGCTAAATAATCTTATGCTTAAGGATAGATGGGTCATAGACGAGATTAAGAATGAAATTACCAGATTTTTGGTACAAAATGACAATGAAGATACGAATTGTCAGAACCTCTGGGATACAGCAAAAGCAGTCCTAAGAGGGAAATTTATAGCACTGCAAGCCTTCCTCAAGAAAACAGAAAGGGAGGAAGTTAACAACTTAATGGGACATCTCAAGCAACTGGAGAAGGAAGAACTTTCCAACCCTAAACCCAGCAGAAAAAAAGAA
>CAUYON010066766.1:0-19644 GCA_963573935.1 Arctocebus calabarensis | reverse complement strand
GTGTCCTCTGTGGCTGCGAGGGCTGACGTGATTCTCTCTCTTTAGAAGCACAGCCATGGGAACCAGAAATAAGCCCCAGCTCCTTGTGCTGCTGGCACTTTCCTGTGTGCTCTTCTCCCAGACATGGGCCCGGCCTCCTCTTGCAATGCCTCCTTCTCTGAGGTAAGTTCCCTTCTGAAGTAAGTTCTTTTCCATTCAGAGAGTTGAACATTCCTTCTTCACCTAAATAGGAATTTCCTATATGTTATTCTGGACAACTAAATTTCAACTAAATTGAAATTATATATGATTCACTTAAATTTTTAACTGATGTGTTGAGCAAGTTTTTCTTTTCAATATCAAGTCAACATATTATTTGGAGTCATGGAATTCAGTCTCAGGGCATGAGAGACAACGACCTCAGTGGTTAGTTTTACTGGGAGGGTGGATCACATTTCCAAACATGGCAAAAGGTATATTTGACTTTTTTTTTCTTCAAAACCACTTTTAGGTAAGCAATAAGCTTGTATTTATCAGTTACCCTCTCAGTTCAGTTCACCTTCTCTAAGATGTAGTTGGTAACCACATCTTAACCCATTTTCAAGATCAATCAGTAAATAACTAAGATTAGCAGTTAATTAGACAAACTTATATAAAATCATGTTGGACAGAAATAACTCTAGGCAGAATCAGTTTCCCAGTATTAAAAATGTGGGCTAATTGATCTGATGAGCTATCCACACCCAATGAGTAACTTTTCGTGTACTTGGTTTAAACTAAAATTCCTTCGTGTTATTGTTGTATATGTTGTACTTTATATTTCACAGCCATTAATTAGATTATAATGCATATTTAAAACTTCTTTGAAATAAAATAAATTGATGTTAAAAGAGTAAACATGAAACAAAAGTATATTAGCTTGAATTTTCCTTCCAGTTTACAGGCACCACTGTATCTAAAATCAAAATAATCTTCTATCTTTTTTTTGGTTATTTGCTTCTTCCTGATTTTTTGCTAAGGCATACTTATGCTCAATAGAGTGAATAATCTCACAGCTATTCATGTTCCCTGTGAAATCTATTAAAAAGCATCTCTTTATTACTTTGATAACCAAATAGAATGGTCTACGGAATGGTACATCCACAACAGAAGCATAATCACAAGATTGCTCAAGTTTGTACCAGTTGATAGGCCTCAGATCCACAGAGGACTGGTTGTTACTGACTACCAACTGCTGCATCACCAAATGATACACAAGTGCTGGGGAGCTAACACACTCCTTGAAGGTTCATTCTAATTGCAAAAATATACACACACACACACACACCATTGTAATAGTGTCCTGGTGTTGCATCTACAAATACAGTCACATTTCAGATAAAGGCATGACTGTTTTTAATCTTTCAATATAACCTTGTACATCCTTTCTGTGTTAAGACACAAGATTAGAAACCAGAAGCCACCACAAAATCTATCAGATTGGAGCAACCATTCATAGACAGAGAGATTCTTTGGACTTGATTGATACAGAGGAACATATGAAGCAAACCTTAGAAAAGCAGTTAATGCTCACGTCTTGAGAAATGTTTGCAAGAAATGGTGCTAAACAGCATTAAATACATGAATTGCTATCAGCTCTCATACTGATTATTTTAAGTTTCTATATTGTATAAAATCTTTGACTTTACAAAGTGAAGATATTCTTGGTATATAGTGAAGTACTCCAAGGGAGTGTCCTTTGCTTGATTTTCTAGCAACACTGAATTAAGTAGCTCTTATGTTTGGTATATCCAGCTTATAAAAACTGCAAGACTTTCATAGAATAATTTTAAAAATTGGCTATTTACACTGTCATTAACCATGGAAGCCACTAAGTCAAATTATGCCATTCATAAATGGGCAGTACTTCTCAATATTTTGAGTACCTTATTTTAAAGCAGTGGTTCTCAACCTTCCTAATGTCTGGACCCTTTAATACAGTTCCTCATGTTGTGGATACCCTAACCAGAAAATTACTAAGTAGCAATGAAAATAATTTTATGGTTGGGGTTCTCCACAACATGAAGAACTGTATTAAAGGGTCGTGGCATTAGGAAGGTTGAGAACCACTGTTTTAAAAGTTTGCAAAACTTGGGCGGCTCCTGTGGCTCAGCGAGTAGGGCGCCGGCCCCATATACCAAAGGTGGCGGGTTCAAGCCCAGCCTCGGCCGAACTGCAAAACAAAAAAATAGCTGGGCGCTGTGGCGGGCGCCTGTAGTCCCAGCTACTAGGGAGGCTGAGGCAAGAGAATCGCTTAAGCCCAAGAGCTGGAGGTTGCTGTGAGAAGTGTGATGCCACGGCACTCTACCCAGGGCGATAAAGTGAGACTCTGTCTCTACAAAAAAAAAAAAAAAAACTGTTCAAAAGATAATAAAATAATTAAAAGTATTATCTGAAAAATAATTATAAACATGTACTGAGATTTATTTGTCCTTGGGACTAAGCATATCTAATTGTAGATAAATTTACAAAACAAAATTACATAAATCTTTCAGCAATGAGAATTCATTTTGTCCAGGCAAGCTAGTAATGTCCACCTATCTTATGTTTCTGACATAAGCACAGAAAATATAGGACTCTTTTCTACCCTAGACATTATCTTAAACTTTGAGATGTCTCAGACTTCCACTAGGCCATCTTAATAAATGTCTTCCTAATTTAATGGAAATTTAATTCCATTTAACAGAAATCTTCCATCACAAAGAAAACAATGTTACCCAAAATAGGAGGAAATTTCATAAACTTTCATACTGCCAAGTGCCCAGAAGCAGATATTACACTTCTGGGTAAGGTACCAAAAAAATCTGTCATCCAAAGACGACACTTTGAAGAGTAAAAGAGATACTATTTATGATTATGATGGGGTATCAGACACAAACTGAATATTCTGATGACTCAACCTACAGAGAACCTAAGGAATGTATTGTGTTAGATCAAGAAATTAGAGCTGGAGCTATTCCAGAAAAAACTCCAGGTCTATAAACTTCCAACTCTAAAAATAGTATATATGTATCTTACAAACTTTTCCCAAGAACTTTAATAATTTTCTAGGAACCCCTTCCATTGTTAAACACCTGTATCTCAGATTCAAACCATCAAGTCCTCCAAACCACCTTCAAATGTCTGGCTTTATTTTATTTTTTATCAAAACTGATAAATCTTCCACTTTATTCTTCTACCTTCAATACTATTTGGTAGCTATACCACCTTTGGCCATAACTTTGGTATAATTTTCCCATTAACCAGAACCTCTCACTTTATTATAAAAGTACAAGGCCCTATTTATTCTCAAACAGAAGAAAATACTTCTCTTAATTTTAAATGGTAGTTTATAAATATCAATGAACACTAGTATTTATAAAAGGTAGTTCTCCACTTAATAATCTCAGAGGATTATCATATTTAGTAAAATCATAAACCATAATTAAAAACAACAGGCCAAGATAACACTGATTACCACATATGCATTACCATGTATTCTCTTATCAACTGCAGAAATGGATACCAAACTGCATGATAATAAAATGCTGGACATAGTTTAAATTGTGGCTTTCAAAAATATATACTGATGTGTAGAAATCATTCTTTTAATAAATATGCACATATGTTAAAACCTGAAATCTCTGTTCCCTTACATACAAAAAGATTGAAATAGTTGATTTCTAAGGTTCTTTGGGCTTTAATATTCTGCAAATCTACATATTAGAAATAATTAATTGGAATGTAGTAGTCTATGAATCCATGAAGATACATGAGGCAGACAATATATTTCAATAGATCATAAATTATTTCAGAATCAGGACATGTCTCTAATTTTCTATCCCTACAAGTGCCTGTCTATGTACATTATATTCAATAATATTTGTTAGGCTCGGCGCCTGTGGCTCAACGGGCTAAGGCGCCAGCCACGTACATCTGAGCTGGTGGGTTTGAATCCAGCCCAGGCCCGCCAAAAAACAATGACGGCTGCAACCAAAAAATGGCCAGGCATTGGGGCGGGCGCCTATAGTCCCAGCTACTTGGGAGGCGGAGGCAGGAGACTTGCTTGAGCCCAGGAATTGGAGGTTGCTGTAAGCTATGATGCCACAGCACTCCATCCAGGGTAACAGCTTGAGGCTCTGTCTCAAAAAAAAAAAAAAAAATATATATATATATATTTGTTAAAAGAATGGTGAGAAATAAGATTCTCATTAACCAAAGATTAAGGATAAAATCCTTTCATTAAATTTTAACCTATTAAATTAAAATTACCAGTCATGTTAATAACCAGTACAATAAATGAAACCATCTTTCTTTGATTAGCGGGATTTTTCTTAAACAGGTGGCTGTCAAAGCCACCATTGTGATTATCAACAGAATCACACATTCCAGAAAAACTGACTATGAATTTACCATGGATGCCCTAGGAATTACTTTTATTTAAAAAAAAAAAATCAAATCCCTAAAGTTAGTTTATTTTCTAAAAAAGCAAAGAATAAAAACTGGTTATAAAATAGATTTTTTAGTTGAGATTTTACTTTACAATACAATTTAACTACTCTTTTCCAAATCAGGTAGTGATGCTGCCTATCATCACATCTGAAAGAAAGAATTTCAGATTCTCTATAAACCACCTAGAATCAAAACTGGGAATCTCTCTTTTTTAAAAAAAGATAACCTTGAAGAAAAAGCCATGGGGTGGAAGGGCAGGGAGTAGGACATTTTCTTTCTTAAAAACAAAAAGAGAGAACACTTTGAAAAGACACATAAATAATATCTCAAAGCAAATTATAACAACAGCAGTTTAATCTTTCTTGATCAGTTATGTCACACATAATGCAAAGTATACCATATAGTTTAATTTGCTATATAATAATAAAGTCTATCTCTTAAGGGTGTTATTGCTACTCCACAGATAGTAGAGGCAGGAAGCACACCTTGGCAGCATAATTCCAGAGCTTTCAACACTCCACTGTATTGCCTCACAGTAATGTTTTGTTTACTGCTGTCCATAATCTACATATGCTAATTAATTCATACACATTTTATCGTAGGATGCCTGGCATAGAGTGGACTCCTCTTCCTCATAAGGTAACCAGTTCAGGCCTTTATAACTGCACATCCATCCCACTTTGTAAGTTACCTATACAAAAATTATTTGTGAGTCTGAGTTTAAAAAGTATTCAGCATTACTAACCATGACCATTTTTTTTTCCTTTGAGAGAGGTTTCACTATGTCAGCCAGGCTGAAGTGCAGAAGCATGATCATAGCTCACTGTGATCTCTACTTCCTTGGCTCAAATAGTACTCTGACCTCAGTCTTTTTGAGTAGCTGAAACTAAAGGTATGAGCCACCATGCCTGGCTGTTTTCTGTCAGTTTTTATTTCTTTGTTTTTTGTTTTTTTGTATAGAGACAGTGTTTCACCATGTTGCCCAGGCTGGTCTTGGTCTCCTAGCCTCGGCCTCCCAAAGTGCTAAGATTACAGGGGTGAGCCTCTGAGCCTGGTGATGACCAATTTTTTAGAGCTTATGTTCCTAACTAGTAAACTAGAACTTATTAGTATATCTCCGTTCTTACTGGCAGGATCTGTAAGGTGGATGCTAAAACTACACACCCCTTAGACATTCTTTCCAACAAGAAGGGATGAAAATAATAACTATTTTCATTCCCTCTCTAAGTAGAGACTTAATGCAACCCAGCATTCGCCTATCATGTACATAATCCTGGATTTCAAAACTTAGAGCAAATGATAGCTCTTTCCCACAAAGAGGCTGACAAGCCTTGTAATAAAAATTATTGAATTCCTTTTGCATATGATAGTTATCTTTGTGCTATTTTATGGATTGTGCCTTAAAGGAAACATCTTTTGGTCCCATTTCAACCATAGACACATGTGTTAAGTATTTTAATCACTGACTTTGCAAAGTATGCATAGGATCCCTTCATGCAGGTATCAAGACTGACCTAGATCATGAGCCAAAGGTACAAAATGCCCTTTAAAAATAGGTCTACCAAAGGGTCCATGTCATCAACTTAAAGACCCTGCTCCTTAGAATTCTCTGAAATACTTAGGGGATTCCCTCTACCCCAAACAGCTCTACTTTTATCTAAATAACAAATGCAGATTCTACTTAACATTTTAAAAAAAAACTTTCTTTACCTAAAAGTTGAAAACTCCCAAATCAAATTCCTACCCCAATTTAACACTTAATATACCATGGTCCAAAGATGCTGCAATTTAGTTGCAGAATCCTTATTAAAATTCAAATATTCTGACTCTGTTCACTAACGTTCTATCCACTAAAACTTGCTGCCTCCTCAGTCCTTAAAAAAAACTCCCAAAATTCAGCCAACTATCCAAATCTATTCTATTCTCCCTTACTTATTTGCATGCTGACCAACCAGATCTTCATTTACCTCATAGCGACATGATTACGTAGAATCTCCACCTCCACAATGAGGTGGAGAGTCAGCTTATATTACCTACCTATGTTACCTAGTTTCTCAAACACCTGCAAAATATTGCTGCTTGTCTTGAAAGTGATAGCAAAATTGTTTCTAGAATGCTTTCACTAAAAATTAGAAGAGCTGTCCCAGGAATTATCCACATGGCTAAGATACTACTGTGTGAATATTTAAGATTTCTGTCAAAAAGTATACGCCTGAGGATAAAATCAAAGCAATGTATTTTTCTTTTCCATTTAATGAATAGTTTTCTTGTTTAGAATGAGAAAGGCCCTCTCAATAGGCCAACTTTAGTATCAAGAATACAGTCATCAGTTGGTGGCTTGCTCTGGAAGGCCGAAGCGGTGGATTGCTTAAGTTTAGGAACTCCATCCTGAGCAAGAGCGAGACCCTGTCTCTACAAAAAAGTTAGTCAGGCATAGTGGCACATGCTAGTAGTAGCTACTCAGGAGGCTAAGGCAAGAGGACAGCCTGAGCCCTGGAGTTTGATGTTGCAGTAAGCTATGATCTTGCCACAATGCACTCCAGCCTGAGCAACAGAGTGAGCCCCTGTCTCCAAAAAGAAAAAAAAAACAAAAAACAAACAAAAAAAAACCGATGCGGCCAACAACATAATTCCTTTTGGTGACAATTAGTAACAATGGATGTGATGTGTTCTAGCAGCTCCATACATTTACATAAATGAAAATATCTGTCACTCCAATGACTATATTCAAAAAAGATCATAAATACCAGGATGAACTGTAATATACTACTACTAAATGCACAGTATCACATTAAGTAAATGATATATCTATAACCTTCAAAAGGATACACAAACTACTAACATATTCCTGGGAAGAGGGAACCTAGGAGTAAAAGGAAGAACTTCAGTATTTTATGTACAACACCTGGGTATTATATGAAGCTATATGTAAGCAAGTCCCTTCCTAATTCTTAAAAATCCAGTAACTTTTCCCTTCTTTCAAAAAATTAAATGAAGCAATTCTATGTTAAAATACTGGTTAACCACTATCCAGTGCAGGAGAGTTCATTCTTCCTGTCTGCTAATATTCCCTCCTATACTTAGCTACATCTGTTCTTTGAAAATTGAACCTGATGAAAACTTCATTAAATTCTAGGCAGAGATAGTTGACCAGGTTTAAGTACTGAGTTACCTCAGGCTCACCTAGTACTACCCCCAACAGCCAAGTTTTTCCAATGATGTATTTCCAGAGTGTAAGACTTAATAAAATTCTTGAGCTCTTTCAGCAACAACATCAGTGCAGAATAGTAAGGAGATAACTACTCAGACACTACTGGAACACATTCCACTCAAACGCTTTCTCATTCTCACTTTTAAAGCTACTGAAATACACATACCCGTTACTAAAACACAAAAACCAGGAAGCTCATGCTTCTATGGGTAATTTCTGAGCAATTTTCACTATAACCTAATGTTGTTCCTATACAACAATAACTACTACTCTACATATTCCAGTGGGGTTTTTTTCTTTACTAATTAAAATTTACCCTTTCCTTATCCTCAAGCTGATTACGTTAGTACTACCCCCACCCCAAAACTTACTTTTAATGTCTACTGGCCACTGAGTAGCAAATTATATGCTCCATAGGGCAGAGGTTTTGGAATGTTTCATATACACTCCACAGTAAGTGGCAGCCTTGCAGGGAAGCACTAAAATTACCAGTCCACAGCAAGTACACACAGCTCACAACCAATATTCATTAGTAGCCTCCCCCTGCCTAGAATTCCTTCTGTCCTCATGTCCTCAGTTCCATCAGAAATTAATTTCCTTTGTGACTACGCCTCAAAGACTAGATGAGTATTTCTGACAAATATGAACATTATGACCCTGTTGGTATCAAAAGATTAAAAAAGCATGGTAGAGAAATCTCCACTGTACAAAGAAAATCATTAAACGGCTACTAGGAAATGCGAAAATCCCCAGAAATCACAATATGCAGACATTCCTGCTCAAAAACATCAGTCATCTGGCTTGGCGCCTGTGGCTCAGGCGGCTAGGGCGCCAGCCACGTACACCTGAGCTGGCTGGTTGGAATCCAGCCTGGGCCGGCCAAACAACAATGAAAAAAAAAATAAATGGCCAGGCATTGTGGCTGGCGCCTGTAGTCCCAGCTACTTGGGAGGCAGAGGCAGAAGACTCGCTTGAGCCTAGGAGTTGGAGGTTGCAGTGAGCTGTGATGCTACAGCACTCTACCCAGGGGGACAGCTTGAGGCGCTGTCTCAAAAAAAAAAAAAAAAAAAAATCAGTCATCTAAAGTTTCATATTACAAGTATAATAGAATATGCCACCCTCTGACTAAAAAAGGATTAAAATAAAACAGAATAAAAACATTTGAAAATGCCAAATCTAGAATTTAGTTTATCTAGAAACTGAAGATATCAGAAGGGGCAGTAACAAGAAAAGTTATAGGTAAAGAGAATAAAATTAACATAAGAGGGCAGCGCCCGTAGCTCAGTGGGTAGGGCGCCAACCACACACACCGAGGGTGGTGGGTGCGAACCTGGCCCAGGCCGGCTAAAACAACGACAACTGCAACAAAAAAGTAGCCAGGTGTTGTGGCAGGTGCTTGTAGTCCCAGCTACTTGGGACTCTGTCTCAAAAATAATAATAATTAACATAAGAAAAACAGAAAAAGACTTTTTTTTTTTTTTTTTTGAGACAGAGCCTCAAGCTGTCACCCTGGGTAGAGTACCGTGACATCACAGCTCACAGCAACTTCCAATTCCTGGGCTCAAGCGAGTCTCCTGCCTCCACCTCCCAAGTAGCTGGGACTACAGGTGCCCACCACAATGCCTGGCCATTTTTTGGTTGCAGCCATCATTGTTGTTTGGCTGGTCTGGGTTGGATTCGAGTCCGTCAGCTCAGGTGTCCGTGGCTGGTGCCTTAGCCCCTTGAGCCACAGGCGCCAAGCTGAATAAATGTATACATATTTTAAGAAAGAAACGTATTAAAATTATAAAAATTTTTTTTTTTTTTTTTGTAGAGACAGAGTCTCACTTTTTTGCCACCCTGGGTAGAGAACTGTGGCATCACACAGCTCACAGCAACTGCCAACTCCTGGGCTTAGGCAATTCTCTTGCCTCAGCCTCCCAAGTAGCTGGGACTACAGGCGCCTGCCACAACGCCCGGCTATTTTTCTGTTTTGCAGTTCGACCAAGGGTGGGTTTGAACCCGCCACCTTCGGTATATGGGGCCAGTGCCCTACTTGCTGAGCCACAGGCACCGCCCTATAATAATATATTAAGATAACACTGTTATCTTGTTCGAGGGGTTTTTTTGAGACAAAGTCTCACTAGTAGAGTGCCATGGCATTACAGCTTACAGCAATCTCAAACTCTTGGGCTTAGGCAACTCTCTTGCCTCAGCTCCCAAGTAGCTAGGACTACAGGCACCCGCCGTAACGTCCAGCTAACCACTGTTATCTTGTCATTGTACTTTTTATCTTTTGTTAATTGCAGTAGTCAAACCTGACTTGAGTATTACAATTGTAATAGTTTTTTCCTTTCTTAAAATGTATATACATATTTTGGCACCCTCTGTATATACACATGTATATAAAAAACATACTTACATATAAACTAAGGCATCGAGCTTTTTTAAAACACTCAAAATCATATTGTGGGTAAAAACAAAAATGAACAACAGAATTTTATGAGGATAGGAATAAAGTACATGTTTACATGTTTCTTATACTAGTTTAACAATTTAGATCAATTTCTTAATTACTTAAGAAAAGTTAAAGAAGAAAAAACCTTTGTGCTGCTAAAGATTAAAAAGAAGATGTACAGGAAGACATGTATGTCTCTACTGCACTTCATAAGAACCAAGAATATGCTGAATTTTCAAAACATTCACTGAATTGGAAGAAAATCATATACTAGAGTTTCCTAGTAAAAGTCATGTTGCTAAATTTCTAACTTCAGCAACTATACAAAAAGTCACTTCTATGGAACAATCTAATTTTCATGATGCAACACATTACTGTAGCACCTGCAAAATTACCAGCTTCAAAGTGACTTCAATAATAAAGATCACTGCTACCTGGATACATTAATGTTGAGAGATAACCTGAAAGACAAGGAATGTGATTTACTGAAGGAATGTGGTAAGTAACAGGATCCATATACCCCAAAAGGTAAGTCAGTAGTATGTTAATCAAAATAAGAAATGAATAGCCCCTATATTAAAAATTTCAAATTCAATAACCATTTCACTACAGAACACATAGCTAGCTTTCAAACAATTGATTAAAAGGTAAACTAAGATAAATGAATGGATACTAATGGCAGATAAAAAATTTTATCAAGCTCTTATCTTGTGACAGAGACTATGCTAGGCAGGTGTTTTACATATGCAATCTCATTTTAACTACCATCCTGTAAGGTACGCTTTATGCCTAATAGGCAGATGAGAAAACAGAGGCTAGGAGAGATTAAGAGATTTGCCAAAAATAGGGATTTCAACCTAATCTCTCAAACTCTAAAATTCATAATATAATCCTTTGGTGAAGATGACACAACACAGAGGCCTGCTGACAATTTTATGTGACCAGCACAATGTTTTTATTTTCACTCAGTCACTAGGCTAGAAGCAGCATGATCACAGCTCAATCTAACCTCAATCCTCCTTCTCAGCTTCCCAAGTAGCTGGACAGGTGTGTTATCACCACATCCCGCTTATTTTTTTGTTTTGATAAGGACAAAGTCTTGCACTATTACCCAAGCTGGTCTCAAACTCCTGGCCTCAAGTAATCCCTTCTCCTCAGCTTCCTGAAGTGCTGGGTTTACAGACAAGAGGCACTGCACCTGGCCCCCCCAGTTTCCAAAACTCCAACTTTTAGAGCTTTCAAAGCATGTATTCTCCAGCTTAGCAAATGGTATTTTCTTAGCTCCTGCAGTGAATGAGTTTACAATCCTGATTTAATGCATCTTAACAGAAAGAATAAAGGCAAGTGAACCACTCTTCCTTGCCTTTTCACTGCTAGAAGAGGTATGACTTTGACCAGTGGTTATTATGGGGACTAAGTGCTATAATCCTATATCAGAGGATACTTAAGTGCAGAGACAGAATGGAGATATTCTCAATGAGTGCTGCTCTGCCTTTTATAAGACATTTTAGAAATTTGTGACTGTATTTCTGGTTGACACAGTAACTGTGGTGGCATTACTGGCGTTTAGTAGGCAAACGCCAAAGATCCTCAATATCCCAGAAAGTGGAAAAAAGTCTTACACAATAAAGAATTGCCCCTCTTCCTACACCACTTTCAAATGACATTCAGGATGAAAAGGGAGGCTAGAACGTAACTGTTTTCAATGTATTGCATAGTTTAATCATCACTCAGTTTTCCAGGAATGCAATTACTGTTTAAAGCAGGCACAGACTGTTGTTTCATTTGGACACCAAGAGCTGCTCACCTTTTCAGAAAAGCACATTATCAATAACAATGCTACCTGTATTATTTGAGTCACCATTACAACATAAATGTATAAGTCTGCACTTGCAGCTTTAACAATCCTTGGTTTTCCTACATAAAAACCAGGGGTGCCAAAAAAATGTATACATTTTAAGGGATCTTATTGGTAGTAAATCATTCCCCAAAAAGTGTACAAATTGCAGGTAAAATGGAAGTGCACAGTATGTCTAGGTACACTTGATTTCAATTCACCTTTGAAAAGTAATACATAGATAGTATCTCTTAAAATGTGTATACATTTTCTGGCACCCTCTGTATAAATAGTGGGCTACTTCATTGTCTTCCTGTGTAGCCATGAGTGAACATTTACAGATTGATCTAAATATTTTATTGTGTTATTTTCTTTTGTTTTTCACATTTATATTTACATTTAGAGAATTACATTGGGGTTTTTTCTTTAATAATATGTAATGTAATATTAAAACATCCACGAATTTCATTTCAGGATAGTAAAAGTGGTTATAAAACATATGCTAATAAAAAAGAGACAAAGATAGATAACTAACTTCACTATCTGGGGGGGGGCTTAGAGGTAGGGAGGTGCGGGTGGGAGGGGTGGAGATGAAGGACAATAGGAGGTCCTGTGACTAAACTGAACTTGAGATGAGAGCAGTGGAGCAGTGGGTATACTACAAAGACTAAGGAAATTCAATATCAACCTTCTCTAGTAGATAGGAATAATTAATTCAGTGAAAAGGCTGGCCTACTGGTAACCTTTTAAAATGTACATTTTAATATCATCACTACTTGCCAAAAAAAGTCAAGCTTGAAATAATCTGGCCTTTCTCATTAGTACTTCATTTTTCCTCTTCACTTTCTTATGAACTATCACAGTTGAGGTTATTCTATTAAAGGTAAATACTATACATAACAAGCCCTATAACTCAAAGCTATAAACGTATCACTTTACAATATAGTTTACTATGTACCTTTTCATACATTATCATTTAATCTCATAAAAACCCCATGTTAAGTATTACAGTCATTTTTAAATAGAAACTATAGGAACTAAAATGCAAAGAGACAGGATTCCAGGGACACTGATAAATCCAATGCTCTTTCTATTAAACTTCATTGCATCGCAATGAAGTTCTGACTTACATTTTACATTTACAATGGTAACAGAACATATCAACTTATTTACTCTATAATATTATCTCCAACCAAGTTTAGGCATCAAATTTAAACTATAGTAATTCCTACTTCCATTAAAAAACTATAAATTGGGGCAGCGCCTGTGGCTCAAAGGAGTAGGGTGCCGGCCACATATAACAGAGGTGGCAGGTTCAAACCGAGCCCTGGCCAAAAAGTGCAAAAAAAAAAAAAAAAACTATAAATTGTCTTGGCACCTGTAGCTCAGCAGCTGGGGCACCAGCCACATGTACGGGAGCTGTCAGGTCCAAATCCAGCCTGGGCTTGCCAAACAACAATGACAACTACAACCAAAAAAAAAAATCTACTAATTATTTTTCATTTAACACTTGCCTTAAATATATTTCAAATAAATTTGTGTAGTTAGGATTATGTTTCATGTTACTTAATACCACTTTCCCTGAAACTTACACCATCATTCAATTCTTGTTAGGTACCACTCCCTGTCCCAGGCCACATCAACAGAACGAACGGTAAATTTCTTACAGTGAGTTTCTGTTATACTACGGCTCAAAATAATTTCAAATAAAACTCCTGAAACCGTTTTTTCTTAGTATTGAAATTTAACTGTAAAGAAATCCATCCCTAGTCTGTTGCAGAGCTAATAGGCACTCTCTAAATTAGGTGATCATAATTCAGTAAGTGAAAATTATTCAGAACCCACTAAGAAGGGTGTAGTCAGTTACATCTTCATTCATACCTTTTTCTTCTTTAAGAATACAAATATATTCCAAGATGCCAGGCAAAAATCTGAAAAAGGATAATCCTTGGACAAATAGCCCCAGAAATAACCTTATCTCATATATACCCTTTAGGCAATAATGCCCTAAAGTTCAAAATACTTTATTAAGAGGGGAATTGCTGAAAATAGCCTGAGGCACTCTGCTCACCTTTCTGAAAACTTTACTTTTCAATAAATAAATGAAAAAGTGACTCTGTCAAATGTAAGGTAGCTGAATTAAAAATATATATATGGAAATGTAATATAATCAAAATAAAACCACATTACCCTAAACTGTATTTTCTCACACAAATTTTGCAATGTAATATGATTTTACACACATTAAATCTACTTTAGGAAGATTTCTTTTAATACACAAAAACTCACTAACTTACAAGGCTCTTTGTCTTTTAAGTTCTAACTAGCTGTCCAAAATACCAAAGAAAACATTCTTCTAGGGTTGCCAGACTTAGCAAATAAAAATTCTTCATTATTTATCTGAAATTCAAATATAATTGGGCACCCTACATTTTATCTGGCAATCCTACCTCTCTGTAGTAATTAAAAGTAAGCTCCCTTGGTGGAGCCTGTGGCTCAAGGGCATAGGGCGCAGGCCCCATATGCCGGAGGTGGTGGGTTCAAACCCAGACCGGGCCAAAAAACTGCAAAAAAAAAAAAAAAAAAAGTGAGCACCCATCTCTCTCAAGGTCTTACATGCACCACTACCTCCCACTCCTAAAGAACAGGGTGGGGGCTTCTATCACAGCAAAAATTTGACTATTAAAGTCTTAGGAGCTAGGATAGAAGCACTCTTTTCCATGTAGTATGGCTTTCTTAGAAGCACATTATATATCTTTTAACTTATCATAAAAAAAGAAAATGCCAAAGGTTATACATTTACTAGGTTCCATCCAAAGTCTAGTGAACTCTTTTACCATTCATGCTTCTTTGTATTAAACACAGACTGGAAGAATTTCATAGTTTAAGTTTTCGATAACAAAAAGGTGCTTCTGAAGGTTATAATAAATGGAATCGTGCTCTAAGTATTATAGGCAGGTCCTAACAGCTACTTTAATGGGTTTCAAACTAATCTGTCATTTTTCTTGAATAATCAAAAGCTTTAGAGTTAGAAACAAACTAATTTCTGACCTTTAAAAACTTCTGAAAAGCTTATTTCATTTCACATTAATTGCCAAATATTTTTCTCCTATTGAGCTCATAGGAATTATGAGCTATCTACAATAATAGATATAACAGAAACCAGATCTTTGCCCTACTTACAATGATTCTGATGAGTAAGTACAAACAAATCTATTCTGTTAGTTTCATTAGAATCATCTTAATACAAAACCTATGCTTTCTTCCCTGTGCTCTAGGCCAATGCTCTCTGATACAACCCATCCATCTTTGGAGACTGCCTAATTCCCTTACTTCATTTGCACAGCTACCTTGAAGGTATTAATAGATAATCACATCCCCTAGTGCTCCCTGTTCCTAAGTTTAGCTCCTACAGGTCTTCTCCTAAATCTTAAGCTACTATCAACACAGATTCTATGTCTTTTCCTAAATGTGGTTAAAAAGTATGTACTTAGTTATTTGAAGTTCAATCCTAGTAACAAAACAGCAACACTTAGCAGCACAATTTTGATATATGATCACTATGTTATTTGTCTAAGGGTAATTCAATGACAGTGCACTGCAAGCTATTTGAAACCTCTTTATACTTGCTCTTTTCCAGGTAGCAGTTTCCCGGTTTGCATTAAGGCCATTTATTTCATCTCCCTTGGTGAATGATTTGAGATTCAGCATTAATGAATATAATTTCCATGTTGGAGTTGCCATTCTATTTTTTTTCCAATTGCTGCACAATAGTCCTCAAACCTGCTCAATTTGTACATTAAAAAAATCCCAGGTTAAATTTAACACATTTCTTCAATCTATGGGTTGAAAAGTTATTTCAGAGAGAGCTGCCAACAAAGGACAAGGATAGCTTATTGCCTTTTTCCCCCTCTAAGCAGCAATGTCTAAAAAACAAGAAAATAATCCTGCTATTCTAGGATCTTAAATGTGAAAGGCAGATGATTCTTCAGGGATGATTCTGTTTCCCCCTTCTTTTCCTCCCTTGGCCAGTGTTAGAGTCAATCTGTACTCACCAGAAATGTGACAACAGCACCTAGTAAGCATTCAGATTGGAATAAACAGTAATGCTCCCAACCCAGTACCGAACTCAAAAGGCAGCAGCTAGGGAATAAGGAACACAAGCTTTAACTTAAAAAAATGGTAAACTAAACATACTGAAAAAATTATGTCCTGATTATGATATTCAAATTACTGTGGCTTCCCTTTTTCTCCCAAGATCTAATATGAAAAAAATAATAATGAAAATAATGGCTAAGGTATTTATCCAAAATTGCTATTATTTTCTTCACAAATAGTGAGTAGTAAGAGTATGTGCTGATATTACTTATAAATGCCTTCTGAAAATCCTTATTTTGGTTACAAAGATCATCAAAATAGGCTCAGTGCCCATAGCTCAGTGGTTAGGGCACCCACTACATGCATTGGGGCTGGTGGGTTCAATCCTGGCCGGGCCTGCTAAACAACACTGACAACAACAACAAAATAGCCAGGCATTGTGCGGGTGCCTGTAATCCCAGTTACTCCAGAGGTTGAGGAAAGACAATCGCTTAAGCCTAAGAGTTTGAGGTTGCTGTGAGCTGTGACACCACTATACTCTACTGAGGGCCACACAGTGAGACTCTGTCTCCAAAAAAAAAAAAAATTCACCAGAATATTCCAGATTGACATGGTGTATATATATGTAAAAGAAAACTATTTCAAATCTGAAAATGTTCTGTTTCCCAAATTGAGTCTCATGGCCCATTAAGGAACTATAAAATCAATTTACAAGATCTTCTTTTAATACAGCAAGCACACCTGGAGTAAAGATAGCTACTGTTTCACAAAATGTTACATATTTATATAACTTTGTCACATATTTATATTAGTCACAGATGAACTCTATTTCTCTATCTGGGTCACAGACTAAAAGGTTTGAAAGCCTTTTTCTAAAGAGCCCCATATACAAGGGTGGTGGGTTCAAACCCAGCCCCAGCCAAACTGCAATAACAAAAAAAATAGCTGGGCGTGGTGGCGGGCACCTATAGTCCCAGCTACTCGGGAGGCTGAGGCAAGAGAATTGCCTAAGCCCAGGAGTTGGAGGTTGCTGTGAGCTGTAATGCCACAGCTCTCTACTAAGGGTTAGTAAGTGAAATGGTCTCAAAAAAAAAAAAAAAAAAAAAAAAAGAGCTTTTATATTTTTAAAGTTATTTTAATATGATTACATATGAGTCAAATATTGTATTTTACTAACCTAAATGAACCCCTACTACCTCCATCTCAGGTCCTCTAAAATTCTATTTTGCAAAGTAATTTTAGGTTATTTTAAAATTAATAAGCAGTAGCTAAAACTGTTGATACTAGATAATGAGTATATAGGGGTTTACTCATTATTGGATCTATTTTTGAGCATGCCTGAAATTCTAACAAAAAGGTAAAGGGAAGGAAAAAGCAAAGAAATGGGCCCACCTAACAGATAACAAAGTAGTACAATGAGCAAGCTTATAAATTTAGACCTTTAAACGTGTTGTTTCTAAGAAGTGCCAATCTCGGCACTTCCTCAGATTTAATTCAGATAACATTTGGGCTGCTTTCTTCAACTATAAGGGACAGGTTTACAGGTCTTTAAAAAAATGCATAAAAGGCCAGATACTGTGGCTCACGCCTATAATCCTAGCACTCTGGAAGGCTGAGGAGGACTGCTTGAGGTCAGGAGTTCAAGACCAGACTACAAAAAATTGAAAAATTAGCTGGGCGGGCGTGGTAGCTTATGTCTATAGTTCCACCTACTCATGAGGATGAGGCAAGAGGATCGCTTGAGCTGAGGAGTTTGAGGTTTCAGTGAACTATGATCAAGCCACTGTACTTAAAAAAAAACCTCTCAAACAAACGTAGGGGGTGGCTGGAGAAACTAAGTCACATAAAGAAAACAAACTTCCTCAAAAGACTACATAAAAATACAACGAGTTAAATGTGTTTCATTGTCTTTTCTTAAGTCAACCAGTTTCAATCAACAGAAAACACAAAAACACCTACCTACCTACATGGCAGGAATTTTCATTTCTTAATTATTTAATCCACAATGGCAATCCTCCCAGGAAGTTTAATATGAGATCTCTGAACTGCATGCACTATTCTGCCTTCCTTGAAACAAGAACTGCAAGCGTTGTCTGAAGTAGATAATGGAGACAAAACACTGAATGCCTCAAAGTCAATTTTCATTATTTCCAAAAATAAATTTCTAAAAACTTTTCAAACCTGAAAGTATTATCTCTCTGTGCCCTTGGAGACAAACAGTATCTAAACTGTAATGTCAATAGATTTCTGCAATTTTTAAAACTGGAAGAGAATTTAGACATCTAGTTCAGTGGTTGTAAAATACCACCATCACAAAGAAGAAAATAATGGCATAATAATTTATATATGGAAGCACACTCTTACTTGTTTGTTTTGTTTATCTTACTGTACACAAATATTATGTCTTATTAGCATTTTCTCAAGAAAGGACTTAACATTTTGTCATGTATTTTTGTGTTTAAACGCTTTTAGAATGTGAGTATCTCACATAGATGTGATTATTGGTACAATTTGGAACTTAATGTTTTCTAATAATAGAACCTTACATAACATATGAAACCCTGACACTTTTGAAGTGATTTCATATCATCTCATTTATATTTAACTGTCTAGTCAACTTGAAATAATACTTGGGTGTAACAATGATAAAGTAAAAGGAAAAGAAACATATACAAATTGACATGCTTCTGGAAAATACCATAAAGCATACAATAAAGCTCTAGTCATTAAGATTTGGTAAAAAGGGGCTAGTCTTAAAACATTCCATAACTGTTTCCAAAAACGCAAAAGAATATCATTTAGTATTTTTTAGGATAAGAAATTTGACAACAAGGTTTTTCCATTGAGCTAAACACATTTGGTTTTAATGAACAGATATGAATGGGGGGGGGGTTATTTGAAAATTAATAAAAAGAAGAAAGCAAGCAAAAAACCTGCAGGTGTCTGAGGAACATTAAACATCTCCCCTATCTTACTATGTGCAAATAAATGTAGATACTTAGAAAATTCTTTAAATATTCAGTAAACACCGTTTCCATACAGATAGACCAATTAAAAGTTCTGAGTCATCAGGTATAAAAAAAACCTCAAATTAATAGTTTGACTGATAAAAGTTTATCTTTGCACATACAGAAAAGCAAACTAAAACGGCCAGAAGTGAAACTTTCAATTTCAGGTAACAAACCAAACTGGAATTAGGCACAAACTCTGACTCCCCCTCCTAAACTGAATAAATGCATGAAAAGTAGATCCATTTGACTTGTATATTCACTCTTTAAATATAGACATCAATATTACTGGAATAATGTTTTTACACAGAATCACTTTTAAATTCAGTGAGAAGTTTATTTATGTATATAAGCCTACAAAATGTAACCATTTTTAACCAAGTAATTTTACTGGGGAGGTTTCCTGTCTTCCCAAAGCTAATCCTTACCAACTAAAATTAGTAATTCTGAAAAAAAAAAAAATTCCACAAGAAACTCACAAACAAACTTAAAAATGCATTATCTAAGGTGCTTAAAATTAAACTCCATTATTTTAGCGTTGATGTGTGAATTTACATTAGATGTCCCTGATCTATTTACTCTTTCTGACAGAGTCTACTTTTCC
>CAUYON010066764.1:0-16083 GCA_963573935.1 Arctocebus calabarensis | reverse complement strand
TCTTATTAATACGTTTGAATTCTCTGTGGATTCTGGTTATCAGACCTTTGCGGGAAATGTAACCCGCAAATATCCTCTCCCTTCTGAGGGCGGTCTACTTGATTTACTTACTGTGTTCTTGGCAGTGCAGAAGCTTTTTAGATTTAATAGATCCCAGTAATGTATTTTTGGTATTGCTTCAATTGCCTTGGGGGTGTTCCTCATGAAGTTTTCTCCCAGGCCAATTCCTTCAAGAGTTTCCCCTGCACTCTCTCCAAAAATCTTTATGGTTTCATTTCTTAGGTTTATGTCTTTTATCCATTGAGAGTCAATTTTTGTTTGAGGTAAAAGGTGTGGGTTCAGTTTCAGTCTTCTACAAGTCACCAGCCAATTCACCCAGCATCATTTGTTAAATAGGGAGTGTTTCCCCAATTTATGTTTTTGATAGGCTTATCAAAGATCAAATGATGATAAGTGTCTGGATTTATCTCTTGGTTCTCAATTCTGTTCCATACATCTACCAATCTATTTTTGTGCCAGCACCCTGCTGTTTTGATCACTATAGATATGTAGTATAGTCTGAAGTCTGGTAGTGTAAGTCCACCTGATTTGCTCTATTTCTGAGTAATGTTTTGGATATTTGCAGTTTTTTCTGTTTCCATATCAAATGAAGTACTAGTTTTTCTAGATCTTTAAAGTATGATAGAGGTACTTTAATGGGGATTGCATTAAATTTGTAGATTGCTTTGAGTAGCATGGACATTTTAACAATGTTGATTCTTCCCAGCCATGAGCATGGTATTTTTTTCCATTTGTTGACATCTTCGGCTATATCTTTTCTCAGAGTTTGATAGTTCTCTTCATAGAGATCTTTCGCATCCCTTGTTAGGTACATTCCCAGATATATCATTTTCCTTGACACTACTGTAAAGGGAATAGAGTGTCCATGAGTGTTTTTTCAGATTGACTATTGTTGGCATATGTGAAACTGATTTGCGGGTATTGATTTTGTGAGATGTTGCTGTATTCCTTGATCATCTTCTAAGAGTTTTGTGGCTGAGTCCTTGGGGTTTTCCAGGTATGTGATCATATCATCTGTGAAGAATGAAAGTACGGATACCCTTGATTACCTTCTATATGGATACCCTTGACACTATACGGATACACTTGATTACCTTCTCTTGCCTGATTGCAAAGGCAAAGACTTCCATTACAATGTTAAAAAGTAGTGGAGACAGTGGGCAACCATGCCTGGTTCCTGATCTGAGTGAAAATGATTTCAATTTAATTCCATTCAATACAATATTGGTTGTGGGTTTGCTATAGATGGCTTCTATCAGTTTAAGAAATGTCTCTTCTATACCCATTTTCTTACGTGTTCTGATCATAAAAGGATGCTGGATATTATCAAAATCTTTTCCTGCATCTATTGAGAGAATCATGTGGTCTTTGTTTTTTTATGATATTGTTTTTTTATGTATTGTTTATGTGATATATTATATTTATTGTATTTATTATATTTATAGATATATTGTATATATTATATTTATAGATTTACATATATTGAACCAGCCTTGAGACCCTGGGATGAAACCCACTTGGTCATGATGTATAATTTGTTTGATGTGTTGCTGGATTCTGTGTGCTAAGATCCCAGTGAATATTTTTTTTTTTTTTTTTTTGTGGAGACAGAGTCTCACTCTATCGCACTCAGTGGAGTGGAGTCACAGCTCACAGCAACCTCCACCTCTTGGGCTCAAGCAATTCTCTTGCCTCAGCCTCCCAAGTAGCTGGGACTACAGGCACCCACCACAGCACCTGGCTAATTTTTGATGCAGTTCAGCCCGGGCCGGGTTTGAACCCGCAGCCCTCGGTATATGGGGTCAGCACCCTACTCGCTGAGCCACAGGCGCTGCCCCTTAGTGAATATTTTTGCATCAATATTCATTAGTGATATTGGTCTACAGTTATTTTTTCTTGTTGGTCTTTTCCTGGTTTGGAGATCAGGGTGATGCTTGCTTCACAGAATGTGTCGGGAAGTATTCCTCTTTTTCTATGTTTTGGAAAAAGTTAAGTAATATTGGTACTAGTTCCTCTTTAAAGGTTTGGTAGAATTCTGATGTGAAGCCATCTGGTCCTGGACTTTTCTTTTTGGGAAGATTTTGTATAGTTGATGCTATTTCAGAAGTTGATAAAGGCCTGTTCAACATTTCCACTTCTTTCTGGCTAGGTATAGGAAGGTGATGTGCATCCAAGTGTTGGTCAATTTCCTTCAGATTTTCATATTTCTGAGAATAGATTTTTTTGTAATATTCATTAAGGATTGTTTGAATTTCTGCAAAGTGTATAGTTATCACATCTCTATCATTTCTGATTGATGAAATTAGAGATTTTACTCTTTTATTTGTGGTTATGTTAGCCAAAGTTTTATCTATTTCATTGACCATTTAAAAAAACCCAAAATTTGATTCATTGATCTCTTGTGTAATTCTTTTGTTTTCAATTTCATTGAATTCTGCCCTAATTATGGTTATTTATTTTCTTCTGCTGGATTTGAGATTGGAATGTTCTTCCTTTTCCAGTTGCTTGAGCTGTCTCATTATGTTGTTGATTTCCTCTCTTTCCATTCTCTTAAGGAAGGCTTGCAATGCTATAAACTTTCCTTTAGGATTGCCTTTGTGGCATCCCAGAGGTTCTGATATTCTGTATCTTCATTATTGTTTTCCTCCAAAAATTTGGTAATTTCTTTCTTAATCTCATTTATGACCCAGCTATCATTTAGCATACACTTATTTAGTTTCCATGTTTTTGTTTGAATTTGTGGATTCCTGTTGTTACTGATTTCAATATTCCATGATATTCTGAGAAGATACAAGGAACAATTTCTATTTTTTTTAATTTGCTGAGGTTAGTCTTGTGACCTAAAATGTGATCAATTTTGGAGGATGTTCCATGCACTGATGAGAAGAATGTGTATTTAGTTTTGTTAGGATGAAATGTTATGTAGATGTCTGTTAAATCCAATTGTTGAATGATCAATTTTAAGTCTGAAATGTCTTTTCTTAGTTTCTTATTGGGAGATCTATCCAACACAGTCAAAGGGGAGTTAAAATCTCTGACTATTACAGTGCTGGAGGAAATCAAGTTGCTCATGTCAGTTAAAGTCTCTCTCATAAATTGAAGAGCATTCTGATTGGGTGCATAAATATTAATACTTGAAATCTCAGAATGTTGAGTGTTTCCCTTAACAAATATGAAGTGACCATACTTATTTTTCCTTAACTTTTGTTGGTTTAAAGACTATTCTATCTGTAATAAGTTTGCAACATCTGCAATTTTCTGATTGCCATTTGCGTGAATTACAGATGACCATTCCTTCACTTTGAGTCTATATTTATCTTTTAAGGTAAGGTGGGATTCTTGTATGCAACAGATATCTGGCCTGAGTTTTGATGTCCAGTTAGACAACTTGTGCTTCTTTACAGGGCAATGTAAGCCATTCACATCAATTGAGAGTAGTGATAAGCTTGGTATTATTTTGGCTGTTAAATTTTTCAAAAGTCCAGTGGACATTTTTAATCCTTTTGCCACTGTGGAAGTTGGGGTTGATCAAAATTTTCTGAATGATTATACGTTGGTGGTAAATCATTGTGGTAGTCATTGTGGAGGATAGGTCTGAGAATATCCTGGAAAGCAGGTTTAGTTATGGCAAATTTCTTCAGAATGTCAATGTCATTAAAGTATTTAATTTCTCCATTGTAAATGAAACTCAGTTTATCTGGGTACAGGATCCTGGGTTGAAAATTGTTCTGTCTTAGGAGGTTGAAGTTAGGTGACCATCATATTCCAGGTTGAAAAATTTCAGCTGAGAGATCTGCAGTCATCCTAACATTCTTACCCTTATAGCTTATGGTTTTCTTACATCTGGCTGCTTGCAGTATTTTCTCCTTCATATTAACTTTGTTAAAGTTAATTATATCTAGGATATGGTTTATTTGGATTGAGTCATCCTGGGCTTCTGAAACTGTCTGCTGTCTGAATTTCAGAATCTTTTGTGATGTTTGGGAAGTTCTCTTCAATTATTCCTGGAGTAGAGCATCTGTACCTTTCAAAGCAACCTCATCGGCTTTAGGAATTCCTATAAGGTGAATATTAATTTTCTTGGAATTATCCCAGAGCTCTCTGAGAGAATGATCTGTTTTTGCTCTCCATTTCTCTTTCTCTTTGTGCATTTGGGAGCATTGAAAAGCTTTATCTTTGATGTCAGAAATTCTTTCTTCTGTCTGTTCCATTCTGTGGTTGAAGGGTTCTACTGTATTTCTCATATCTTGGAAGGCTACAAATTCTTTTCTCAATGTATCAAAACCTTTGGTGATTTTGTCTTTGAATTCATTGAATTCTTGAGACAACTTTTTAATTATTCCTACAATTTCTAATTCCAACTTTACTTCCATTCTCTTAATCTTATTTGCTACCCAAATTCTAAACTCTATTTCTGATATCTCAGCCATCTGTTTATTAATGGAATCCTCTGGTGTGGCTAGTTTTTTGTTCCTTGGGAGAGTTAATCTACTTTGTTTATTAATGTTGCCAGAGGTTTTCCACTGATTCTGACCCATGATAATTTTTTGCCATTTAGGTAGATGAGCAGGTAAGGTGGAATTGGATTTGGGGCTGCTGGAGTTGTGGTTAACTAGTTGTTTGCCAAGGAGCTAGGACTGGAGACTGTAGCTTTTTTCACCTACAGTTTTGCAAAGGACCTGTATAGTATTGCAGTCTGAGACGCTGGGGACATGCTTGGTGTGGTGAGGTTAGGTGGCACTGACTTATATTCAGCTGATCTTTGTCTGATCATAGTGGATCAGTGACTTTGGGTGGAAGTCTCAGTTGTGGAGATATACAAGCAACTAAGACACTCCACCCCCCATGGGCAACAACTAGAAGAGGAAACTCAATCCTTCCTTCTAGCACACAACCAGGATACTAGCCTGGAGGGTCCTTAGGTGATTGGCACAGGTCAGGAGTTCCAAACCAGTTGACCCAATCAGTACTAACTCTCAAGTGGGAGAGTTCAAATGGTCTCTAGCAACTAGACAGCAGAAGTCTACTAGCTGCTCAAGTGTGGCTCACTCCAGTGCTCCATGAAGTCAGAAAGGCCCACCCAGAAGCAGAGTTGGACAAGGTAATGTCTCTTTCCCCTCCTTGCCCCTCTTTCATGGCCAATCACTGGTAACCAACCCCACAGGGCTGTGGTCCTGTTCCCTCCAATATGCACATGTCCCAGGGTTTTGCGCCTGCCAGAGTCAAAAGAATGTCAGTGCTCCCTTGGCCTGACTACCACCTTCTGCTACCAGCCATCTGGGGAAATAAAGCCTGCCTGCCTCAGGTGCTCAATGGCAACTGGGGAGTGTTCCCCCTGAGTTCTGTCCAAACCCAAGGATAACACAGCCACAAATAATTTTCTCCTTCAGCCACCAAGCCTTTTCCCCAGTTATGCTGCAGCAGTAGAATCCCTATAGGGTGAAGTCTGGCTTCCTCTGCCAGTCCTCCGATATAGGGAGGTGTTTCACCAAAATTAGAACCCTGTGTAATCTCTCTACTGTTGCTGAAAATTCATGATAAGTATCCTGTGCTGCTCCCAGGCAGCTACAGTGGAAGGAGAGGTGGCTGGAACAGTGGTGACTTTGGCAGGGCAGGTCACAAGATGTGGTTGCTCTGGTAGTGTGGTAATGAAGCGGCTATGGTAGGGCGGAGCACCAGGTGCCTGGAGGTTCTGATGGGGGGGGCACATGGAGGCTCTGGCAGAACCAGGCATGGGGTGCGTGGCTGTGATAGGGTGAGCACTGAGAGATCTCTGGATGGGTGGGGAATGGGATGTTGGAAGGTTCCAGCAGGGTGGGGTGACAGTAGGGTGAGCGTGGGGCCTTCTGCTCTCAAGCCTCCTCTCATAGCTGGTTTGCACTCTCGAAGAGTCAAGCCTATCAGCCTGCCCCACTTTGCCTGTCTGCATTACTGCAGTGCTTACTGTTACAGTGCAGCTTTTCTACCATGGCCCTTGCAGTGCCTGGTCTTAGCAAAGAAGTACAGGCATTTCAGTCTCTGTAGGGTTTAGGCCTCTGGACCGTCACACGAGGGGGAAGAATGTTCTGAAATTTGCTTTATTGGAGTCTCAGCTTGCTTCACAGAGGTGACAGGCAGTTATCACTCTTCACTCTCAATGTGGCTCCCACTTTTCAGCTTTATTGGGTACTTTCTGGTTATTATCCTTCCCTTTGAATGGGAGTTTCTCTGGAAAACTGGCTTCAGTAAGCCATCTTGCCCCTTCTCCTCCTGAAATAATTTGTTGAGCTATACTGAACAGGCTTATTTATGCCTTTTATTTTTTTTCTAATAGCCTCTATTTGTGCTATCTTCCTTATGGTCATATGCCTGGAAGCTGCACATCCTTGTAATTATTCTCCAATTTATGGATCAAGAAAATACAACAATTTAAATTTAATGATTGCTAGCAGATGAGAAAGTGTAAATAATATGAAACTAGAAATTTCAAAAACACTAGGAAATATTTTAATTAATAAATGCTTAAATTCTAAAAATTAAAAAATAATTTTTCTGAGAAATATTTTGATGAGAATTTTATAAAGGAAAATTTTTAGACACAATAGGACATTTAGAAAAATAAGTTTGAATGAATGGATACAAAAGCATGTGCCTAAGTGTAGAGATTAAATGAATATTATATAGGTGTCTGCTTTTCCTAATTACTTGTTTCTAAATATTTTTGATAACCCCCAAAATAACTCTACTATGGTTTATTTCTCTCAAAACTTTTAAAAGGGAGGAGAATATGGAAACAGGAATGTACTCTCTGGAATGTAGTAAACCTCCCAATGTTAAAATGTGAAGGAAAAAAGCAAAACATTACCAATTAAAATAGAAGATACACTGCCACAACAGATTTCTTGCATAAAATAACTTGGGAGAATATAAACTACTGTGAAGGAATATTTTTAAATAAAATACATATTATCACATAGTGCTCAGAGATGCTGACTATGTTGACCAAAAACACTAACATATCATGTTACTGTCGATCATTTGTGTATATGTCTAGAAAAATTTTATAATTTTAGAATAGTAGAATTTTTTTTTTTTCAGACAGAGCCTCAAGCTGTTACCCTGGAAAGAGTGCCATGGTGTCACAGCTCACAGCAACCTCCAGTTCCTGGGCTCAGATGAGTCTCCTGCCTACAACTCCCAAGTAGCTGGGACTACAGGCGCCCGCCATAATGCCCGGCCATTTTTTGGTTGCAGCCGTCATTGCTGCTCAGTGGGCTCGGGCTGGATTTGAACCTGTCAGCTCAGGTATACGTGACTGGTGCCTTAGCCCATTGAGCCACAGGTGTCGAGCCAGATTAGTAGAAATTTTATGAGTAGACTTTGGCTAGTGAGATTTGGGAAGATGCTTCTCTTTTCTCTTCTTCTTTTTTTTCTTTTTGAGACAGAGCCTCAAGCTGTCACTGGGTAGAGTCCTTTGGCGTCACAGCTCACAGCAAACTCCAACTCCTGGGCTCAAGGGAGTCTACTGCCTCCACCTACCAAGTAGCTGGGACTACAGGTGCCTGCCACAATGCCCAGCCATTTTTTGGTTGTAGCCATCATCATTGATTGGAAGGCCTGGGCTGGATTCAAACCTGCTAGCTCAGGTGTAGGGAGTAGGCACCTTAGCCACTTGAGCCACAGGCACTGAGCCATTTTCTTTTCTTTCTTTCTTTCATTAAATCATAGCTGTGTACATTAATGCAGTTATCAGGTACAATGTGCTGGTTTTACACATAATTTGAAATACTTACAACAAACTGGTTAACATAGCCTTCACCTCACATTGTTAATTATTGTGTTATGACCTTTATACTCTACACTTAGTAGATAGTTATCTATAACACACATGCATTACATTTGTAATGAAGTGAGGAGAAAGAGGGAGGAATGCAGGCAACTGAGAGTAATCTGGGAGCTCTAATGAGGTGAAACTCAAAGGGAGATTCCTGTGTGTGGATATCCTGCTTTCCAAATGTTTCTCTTTGCTCATCTCAAGAAACAAGTGTTACTTTTTCCAGCAGAACCATTTTTCTTTCTGGATGTAGATTGGGCTGTGGAGGTCCCACTATCACTATGTGTGGGTTCCAAAGTACTCATCTCCTCTGACACTCATGGAGTTCCATGTACATTGGTAACACAACATATTTTCATCCCCATATAAATATTTACCAAAAGTGTATGATAACTAGAAGGGTTTATTTCTGTAATCAAAGAAATAATGTGAGATAAGTTTGAAACCACAGAACATTTTATGAATGATAGCCCTGATGTCAATACTGCTAATTCCACCTGATCTCTTCATTTATTAGAGCTAAATAGAACAGTTGTTTAAAATCTCATCGTGGTCATTTTACAAACTACCAAATAATAGTGATAACAATATTTGGGTTTTGTTTTTGCTGCTTTATTGAGATGTGGTTGAACATACAAAAGTTTCTTCAAATTTAATGTGTACAAAGGGTTTGGAGCTAAGTGTGCAGCCATGATGCGAATATCACCTCAATCTATGCCATAAACATATTAACATATTGATCACTTCTAAATGTCCCTTCTCTCCCCTTCTTCTTCCATTCCTTCTCTTTCTTTTGACAATAAAAATACTTACCATAAGATCTTCTTTCTCAGCAATTTTTAAATATACAATAACAATCTTGTTAACTATGGTCACTACATTATTAAGTATAAGTAGTTCTCTATTACTTATCCATCTTACATAAATAAAACTTTGCACACTTAAACCAATGGCTTCCTATTTTGGATGGATTATTTTGCGTCAGGCAAAGTCCAAAGGTAATTTCATTTTATTTATTTTAGTGTTTACAATATATCTTTAGCTCATATCAGCAAGTCTATGAAGTGGGTAAAAATACTATTCTTGTTTTACAGCTGAAGAGACTGAGGCACACAAAACAGATTCAGTAACTTGTATGCTTGTTCAGCAATATCCAACTAGGAAGTGGTGGACCAGGAGGGGAACCCACAGTCTAACACTTAAGTCCAAGAGAAATGTGATTTTGAATTGGTGACAACACTGTGAAACCTCTTGCAATTTTTGCTTTTTTGGCTTCTTCAGCTAAGACACTGATAATCTTCTGATAATTAAGCTAGACATCTACAAGATCTGAGAACACAGGGCAGGATCATTACTTTAGTGAGGACTTATCGAAAACCGGGATTCTTTAGTGAGTACTTACTGAAAACCAACAACTTTTCAGACCCCATATTAGGAAGTAAGGAATCCTTGGAGGAAGATGGGCCACACGGTAGTGGTCATACAGAGTAAGAGTTAAAAGTATGATAATTATGACATGTGTGTATTTTGTGACTATAGAAAAGTTATTTACCTCACTATGCCTGTGTTTTTTAAATATGTAAAATAGATATAATAATGGCATCTATTTCATAAGGGATTGAGGTATTTAAATTAGTAGAGTTAATCTATACATAACACACTCAATAAGTACACATGAATCTTAATACTGGGGAAAAATAGTTAAAATTCAGAGAGCTTAAAAGTCATGAGGGGGAGGGGCAAGATGGCTGACTGGAAGCAGCTTCTGAAAGAGGCTTCTGTCCAAATGGAAGGATAACGTCCAGAAAATGCCCAGTTAAGCTAAAAAACTTGGCGCCCAGCTGAGAGAGAAATGATATCTGTTGGACATATCTGCTGAGGGAAGCTGTGACTCCAAGAAAGCAAGCTTTAGGTAAAAAATTCACCTGAAAGGAAAAGTGTCCTTCCCTTCCCCTAAGAAAGCTGTAGGACTTTTTTTGTTTTTCTATTTCCCTTCTTTTTTCTCTTCCTTTGCTCCTGCGGACTTTGTACAGACAAGAAGTGAACTGTGGACATCTTGTCTCACCCCATGGGCAAATGCTTTGGGGAGTGGAGACTACTAACTCAGAGAGACCCTGCTGTGACTCTTCCTAGGCATAAAAATTGAACTGAGTCTTCCCTGTAATTCGGAACTTCTAATACACCCTTCCCCACACCTGATGAACCAGAAGGCTAACCCCATCTGAGACTGAGGGAGGAGATTCTTGAGCAGTGCCCCTTCCTCCCTGCCAGTCGTCCAAGCACCAAGCAAGAGACTCCAGGTACTGCCTTGAGCCTCCCCCACCTCCTCCTCAGCCAGAGACTCCGTCCAGGTGGGGCGTGGCTATGTGCTGTGCACGGGGGGCCTCTGCCTAACTGCAGACTGCCAAGGACTCCGTCAGGTACTGCTTGGCTATGGTGTGCTCTGCTGGGCTCCAACCACTCTCAGCAGGCCGGGAACTCTGGGACCCGTGAAACCCACATGGTGCCCTCTCTGTCTCTAGGTGGAGACCTCTTCCCAGCCAGAGAATGCTAGAACATGGGCTCACTTTGCCAAAGTCAACAGGCACCAGGCACTCCCAGAACTATGTGCACCATCCCTGGCCCTGCAGCTGGATCCATGTGTGTCATGCTCCAGAGCTGCTCCCATAGTCAGAACTCCCTGGCTAGGGCAGTCCCAGAGAAGCTACACAGGGCCACACCCTACAAAGACAGCAACAATATAGTGATCCTGCTGGGGTCTAATCTTGGACAGAAACCACCCCAACTCTGAGGACGGCCAGAGGCAACACTGAAAAACAATCATGAGGCAGAATCAAAGGAAAAACTTTGGCAATATGAATAATGAGAATAGATCAACTCCCCAAAGGAACAATAAGGCAGACACAGCACGAGATCCAATGGATAAACAAATGGCTGAGATATCAGAAATCTAATTCAGAATCTGAATAGCAAATAAGATAAACAGAATGGAGGAAATGATGGAATTAGAATTTCAAGCAGTAATCCAAAAGATGTCTCAAGAATTCAATGAATTCAAAGACAAAATGACCAAGATTTTGACACATTGAGAAAAGAATTTGCAGCCCTCAGAGATCTGAGAAATACAGTCGAATCCCTCAGTAACAGAATGGAGCAAGCAGAAGAAAGGATTTCTGACATTGAAGACAAAACTTTCGAACACTCCCAAAGTTTCAAAGAGGAAGAGAAAGGGAGGGCAAAAACAGATCACTCTCTCAGAGAGCTCTGGGACCAATATTCGCCTTATAAGGATCCCCAAAAGTGACAAAGTGGCTTCACAAGGCACAGAGTCTCTTCATGAGATTATGAAAGAGAACTTTCTGGACATGCCAAGAGATTCTGAAATTCAGATAGCAGACCATTTCAGAAACCCAGCATGACTCAACCCTAACAAGACATTTCTCAGACACATCATAATCAACTTCACTAAAGTTAATATGAAGAAAATTCTGAAAGCAGCCAGATGTAAGAAAACCATAACCTACCAGGGGAAGAATATTAGAACAACTGCAGATCTCTTTGACCACCAGGGGAAGAATATTAGAATAAGTGTAGATCTCTCTGATGAAACTTTTCAAGCTAGAAGAGGATGGCCATCGAATTTTAATCTCCTAAAATAAAATAACTTTCAACCCAGGATCCTGTATCCAGATAAACTGAGTTTTATTTATGATGGAGAAATTAAATACTTTAATGACATCCACATGTTGAAGAAATTTGCCATAACTAAACCACTTCTTCAGGATATTCTCAGACCTATCCTCCATAAGGACCAGCATAATCCTCCACCAAAAAGTAAACTCTCTCAGAAACTTTGGATCAAATTCCAACATCCACAGTGGCAACAGGATTAAAAATGTCCACTAGACTTTCGAAGGTTTATCAATATTCTCAATTAATGTGAATGGTTTAAATTGCCCTCTAAAGAGGCACAGGTTGGGATAGAAAATCTCAGGCCAGATCTCTGCCGCATACAAGAATCTCATTTTACCTTAAAAGATAAATATAGACTCAATGTGAAGGGATGGTCATTTATATTCCAGGCAAATGGAAAGCAGAAAAAAGCAGGTATTGCAATCCTATTTGCAGATACAATAGGCTTTAAACCTATCAAAATAAGGAAGGATAAGGATGGACACTTCACATTTGTCAAAGGTAATGCTCAATATGATGAGATGCCAATTATTAATATTTATGCACCCAACCAGAATGCGCCTCACTTTATAAGAGAAACTCAAACAGACAAGAGCAACTTGATTACCTCCAGTTCCATAGTAGTTGGAGATTTTAACAGTCCCTTAGCAGTGATGGACAGATCCACCAAAAAGAAACTTAGCAAAGAAATTTTAGTTTTAACCTTAACCATTCAAAAGATATCTACAGAACATTTCATCCCAACAAACTGAATACACATTCTTCTCATCATTCCATGGAACATACTCCAAAATAGATCACATTTTAGGTCACAAGTCTAACCTCAGCAAATTAAAAAAAATAGAAATTATTCCTTGCATCTTCTCAGACGATCATGGAGTAAATGTTGAATTCAATAATAACAGGAATGTGCAAACTAATACAAAAACATGGAAGCTAAATAATCTTATGCTGAATAGATGGGTCAGAGATGAGATTAAGAAGGAAATTACCAAATTTTTGGAACAAAATGACAATGAAGACACGTACTATCACAAACTTTGGGATATTGCAAAGGCAATCCTAAGAGGGAAATTTATACCACTATATGCTTTCCTCAATGAAACGGAAAGAGAGGAAATTAACAACTTAATGGGACATCTCAAGCAACTAGAAAAGGAAGACCATTTTGACTCCAAACCTAGCAGAAGAAAAGAAACTATCAAAATTTGAGAAGAATTAAATGAAATCGAAAACAAAATAATTATACAAGAGACCAACAAATCAAAAGTTGTTTTTTTGAAAAGGTGAATGAAATAGATAAACTTTTGGCTAACCTAACCAGGAAAAAATGAGTAAAATCTCTACTCTCATCAATTAGAAATGTTAAAGATGAAATAACAACAGACCCCTCAGAAATTCAAAAAATTCTTAACGAATATTATAAGAAACTTTACTCTGAGAAATAGGAAAATCTGAAGGAAATTGAACAATACTTGGAAGCATGCCACCTACCAAGACTTAGCCTGAATGAAGGGGAAATGTTGAATAGACCTATATCAAGTTCTGAAGTAGCATCAACTATACAAAATCTCCCTAAAAAGAAAAGTCCAGGAGCAGATGGCTTCACGTCACAATTCGACCAAACCATTAAAGAAGAACTAGTACATATATTACTCAACCTTTTCCGAAATATAGAAAAAGAAGGACTATTACCCAACACATTCTATGAAGCAACATCACCTTGATCCCTAAACCAGTGGAAGACCTAACAAGAAAAGAAAATTATAGACCAATATCACTAATGAATATTGATGCAAAAATAATCAATAAGATCCTAACAACAGAATCCAACAACACATCAAACAAATTATACACCATGACCAAGTGGGCTTTATCCCAGGGTCTCAAGGCTGGTTCAATATACATAAATCTATAAATGTTGTTCAGCACATAAACAAATTAAAAAATAAAGACCATATGGTTCTCTCAATTGATGCAGAAAAAGCTTTTGATAATATCCAGCATCCCTTCATGATCAGAACACTTAAGAACATTGATGTAAAAGGGATATTTCGTAAACTGATAGAGACCATCTACAGCAAACCCACAGCCAATATCATATTGAATGGAGTTAAATTGAAATAATTTCCCCTTAGATCAGGAACCAGGCAAGGTTGCCAATTGTCTTCATTGGTCTTTAACATTGTAATGGAAGTTTTAGCCATTGCAAGTAGGGAATAAAAGGCGATCAATGGTATAAACATAGGGTCAGAAGAGATCAAACTTTCACTCTTTGCAGATGACATGATTGTATATCTGGAAAACACCAGGGATTCTACTACAAAACTTTTAGAAATGATCAAGGAATACAGCAATATATCAGGCTACAAAATCAACACTCATAAATCTGTAGCCTTTATATATACCTACAATAGCCAAGCTGAAAAAAAAGTCAAAGACTCTATTCCTTTCACAGTAGTGCCAAAGAAGATGAAATATTTGGGAGTTTACCAAACACAGGACGTGAAACTTCTCTACAAAAAGACCTATGAAAGTCTAAGAAAAAACATAGCTGAAGATTTTAACAAATGGAAAAACATACCATGCTCATGGCTGACAAGGATCAAAATTGTTAAAATGTCCATATTACCCAAAGCAATATACAATTTTAATGCAATCCCTATTAAAGCGCCATTGTCATATTTTAAAGATCTCAAAACAATAATACTTCATTTTACATGGAATCAGAAAAATCCTTGAATAGCCAAGACATTACTCAGAAACAAAAGCAAAGCAGAAGGAATCATGATAAATCGATAGTGATCAAAACAGCATGGTACTGGCACAAAAACAGAGAGGTAGATGTATGGAACAGAATAGAGAACCAAGAGATGAACCATTATTTGATCTTTGACAAGCCAATTAAAAACATTCAGTGGGGAAAAGATTCCCTATTTAACAAATGATGCTGGGTGAACTGGCTGGCAACCTGTAGAAGACTGAAACTAGATCCACACCTTTCACCATTAGCTAAGATAGACTCTCACTGGATTAAAGATTTAAACTTAAGACATGAAACTGTAAAAACACTAGAAGAAAGCACAGGGAAAACTCTTGAAGGAATCAGTCTGGGGGGATATTTAATGAGAAGAACCCCTCGGGCAAATGAAACAGTATCAAAAATACACTACTGGGACGTGATCAAATTAAAAAGCTTCTGCACAGCCAAGAACACAGTAAATATAGCAAGCAGATAGCCCTCAGAATGGGAGAAAATATTTGCAGGTTATGCCTCCAACAAAGGTTTAATAACCAGAATCCACAGAGAACTCAAATGTATTAGCAAGAAAAGAACAAGTAATCCCATCTCAGGGTGAGCAAAGGACTTGAAGAGAAACTTCTCTAAAGAAAACAGGCACACAGCCTACAGACACATGAAAAAATGCTCACCATCCTTAATCATCAGAGAAATGCACATCAAAACTACTTTGAGATATCACCCAACCCCAGTAAAATTAGCTCACATCACAAAAATTCCACAACCAGAGATGGTGTTGGTGTGGATGTGGAGAAAAGGGAACACTTCTACACTGCTGGTGGGAATGCACACTAATACATTCCCTTTGGAAGGATGTTTGGAGAATACTTAGAGATCTAAAAATAGACTTGCTATTTGATCCTATAATTCCTTTCCTAGGTGTATACCGAGAAGACCAAAAGTCACATTATAACAGGACATCTGTACCAGAGTGTTTATTGCAGCCCAATTCACAAATGATAAGTCATGGAAGAAGCCCAAGTGCCCATCAACCCACGAATGGATTACTAAATTGTGGTACATGTGTACCATGGAATATTATGTAGCCTTAAAGAAAGATGGAGACTTTTCTTCTTTCGTGTTTAAATGGATGGAACTGGACATATTCTTTTTAGCAAAGTATCTCAAGAATGGAAGAAAAAGTATCCAATGTACTCAGCCCTACTATGAAGCTAATGTATAGCTTTCACATGAAGGCTATAAACCAATTATAGCATCAAAATATTGGGAAAGTAGCAAGAGAAGGGAGGGTGGGGCAAGGTTGAGTGGAGGGAGGGTAATTGGTGGGGCCACACATATGGTGCATCTTGGAAGGGTACAGGCGAAACTTAGTAATTGCAAAATACAAATGTTTCGTGCAATAACTAAGAAAACACCATGAAGCCTATGTTAAACAGTTTGATGAAATTATTTCAGATCATATATGAAACGAACACTTTGTACCCCTTGATATTTGCACACAGGGTACATGATTTAATATTTTTAAAAAAAAAGTTATAATCACAGTCATGCCATTCCAGAAAAGCTTCTCTAACATAAACTATCAGGCCAGAGAGTTTTTTCTAGTGCACATTGGCTTAAATTAATTAAGGTAGAAAAATAAATCAGACACTTTACAAAGACTTTATACCAGGAATGAAGAGGAATCTAGTTTCATTTAAAAAGACTCGAGTCTGGACCATTCTGCAAGATGGTACTTTGAGACTGGTACATATCT
>CAUYON010066763.1:0-10562 GCA_963573935.1 Arctocebus calabarensis | reverse complement strand
ATGATTAGGGAGGCATGAGAGAACAGCAAGTCATCCCAATTGCAGCTTAGAGGCTGGGAGAAAAATTTGGTAACCGGCTGTCCAGACACCCCCTGTATAGTTATGGATTTGGGAGATAAAAGACCAGGATTAGAGAGAAGTATAGAAAAGTTTGCTCCGGTGTCCCAAAAGAAATTTTCCCTTCTGGCGCTCCACTATAAGGCAAACCTGGGGCTCTTGATGGGTGATGACACAAGCTGGCGCCATGAGAATTTGCCCTGGGCACTCTCAGTCCAGTATGGGTTCTGATGGGGTCAGTGTCCCAGGAGGCCTTCACCTCTGGGGACAGGCCACACTCCAGTGGTCACCCTTGCATTCTGGACAGGGGCCAGGTGGCTTGCCCAGCCAATGGTACTGCTGGGGGCAGTCTTCTCTGAAGTGGCCAGTCTGGCCACATTGGAAGCACTTGTTTTTCGCTCCTCTGGTTTCCCTCTGCCCCTGACGGTTGCTCATTTGTCAGAGCGCCATTACTAGAGCTGTCATTCTTTTCTGTTCCTTTCTCTCTTTTTCCTCCTTTCTCTCCAGATCTTGGTTACAAAAGATCGTAGTGGCCTTGTTAAGAAGATTCTCCAGGTCTGGGACTATAGCCAATTTCTGGAGTTTTCTTTGAATGTCTGGGGCCGCTTGAGGGATAAATTTGTCTTTTAAAATAATCTGACCCTCTATGGAGTCAGGTATCAATTGGGTGTGTTTTCCCATTGCCTCCCTAATGGCCTCTCTCTCTCTCTCTCTCTCTTTTGTTTTTATTAAATCGTAGCTGCGTACATTAGTGCAATCAAGGGGTACAATGTGCAGGTTTCATATGCAATCTGAAATGTTTTCATCAAACTGTTTAACATAGCCTTCATGGCATTTTCTTAGTTATTGTCTGAAGACATTCGTATACTGCATTTAGTAAGTTCCACCTGTACCCTTCTAAGATGCACTGTAGGTCTGGCCCTACCAATTACCCTCCCTCAATCCTAACCTTCCCCCTTCCCTCCCTTCCCATATTCTTATGCTACAGTTGGGTTATAGTCTTAATATGAAACCTTTAAATTAGCTTCATACTAGGACTGAGTACATTGGATATTTTTTCTTCCATTCTTGAGATGCTTTGCTAAGAAGAATATGTTCCAGCTCCATCCATGTAAGCACAAAAGAGGTAAAGTCTCCATCTTTCTTTAGGGCTGCATAATATTCCATGGTGTACATGCACCAAAGTTTATTGATCCATTCGTGGGTCGATGGGCACTTGGGCTTCTTCCATGACTTAGCAATTATGAATTGGACTGCAATAAACATTCTGGTACAAATATCTTTGATATAACGTGATTTGTGGTCTTCTGGATATATACCTAGTAAAGGAATTGTAGGATCGAATGGCAGATCTATTTTTAGATCCTTAAGTGTTCTCCAAACATCTTTCCAAAAGGAACATATTAGTTTGCATTCCCATCAGCAGTGTAGAAGTGTTCCCTTTTCTTCACATCCACGCCAACACCTCTGGTTTTGGGATTTTGTGATGTGGGCTATCTTACTGGAGTTAGATGATATCTCAAAGTAGTTTTGATTTGCTATGATGATTGTGGTATATGTATACCATAGAATATTATGCAGCCTTAAAATGATGGTGACTTTACCTGTTTCATGTTTACATGGATGGAGCCGGAACATATTCTTCTTAGCAAAGTATCTTAAGAATGGAAGAAAAAGTATCCAATGTACTCATCCCTGAGTACAATATATTGAAAGCTATAACCCAATTATAGTCCGAGAATATGGGGAAAGGGGGTCGAGAGGAGAGGGGAGGGGGAGGATCAGTGGAGAGAGGGTAATTGGTGGGACCCTCTCTCCACTGATTGGTGGGACTACGGTACATCTTACAAGGGTACATGTGAAATTTACTAAATGTAGAATATAAATGTCTGAACACAATAACTAATAAAATGCGTGAAGGCTATGTTAACCAGTTTGATGAAAATAGTTCAAATTGTATATAAAACCAGCACATTGTACCCCACAATTGCATTAATGTACACAGGTATGATTTAATTAAAAAAAAGAAAAGAAAAATGGTTTCACTTAAAATTAATAACTTTCAAAGTAGTAATTAATTACTGACTGTAATCATTGGTTATCTACAGTTGTTTGGGTCACCAGACATAATACTGATGCATGCATTTGGATTAAAATGAAGTTAGAGAGCCAATTTAGGGTGAATAAGGAGATAATGCCTAACTTGTTTTTTTCTCTTCCTTTTTATAGAAGCTATAATTTTATGTTATAGCTACTAGAATATTTATTTTTACCATCACCAGTGGTAAAATTTTTGTCACTGTAATTTTTACAATGAGTAATTCTGTCCTATATATTTAACATGTATGTTAGTTTTTAAATGTAACAATTTTCATTCACTGTCATTTTGAGAACAAAGAGAATTGAAACCCATTTCCTTAATAAAACTATGTACATCAAAAATTTAAGAAGAAATATTTTCCTGTTCTATATTTGTTAATTAAGAAATACAAACTCTTTCTGAACATACTAAGTTCCTCAAATTAGTGTTTCATTTAGAATTGGACAGTTTTCAGCTGGTATTACAGAAATAAGGCATTTATTTATTTATGCAAATGTTTTTGCCTGTTTTCCTTAGGTGCCTTGAATTTGATCCTTTTTCAATTGCTAGCACACTGTTCTTTTAAAAATTTCAGCAATTTTATGATCTTTATAATCATATTTAATCTAATATATAACTTTTTCATCTTGAAAAAAATATACTTGACTATTCTAAAATTAAATTCATACGATTTTATCAAATTTCCATTGAGAGATTCTAAATCCTACTTTCATATTCTAGAAACTCAATATTTTCTAGAAATATAAAACTTTGTTATATTTCCTGACAACTCTACTATTCTGAGAAGAATCTGTTTGTTATTTCTATTACTAAAATAACTTTAATGGTCAATATGTCCACTAGTAGGCAAAAAGGAACAATAATGCAGGTGAAGTTTAATATTTACTAATTATACCTACATTAGCTAATTAACTAAATCTCTAAGGGAAAGTGTGATAGATTTCTGTGACAAATAAAGTGGAATTCTGGGGCTAAGCATTGATTTGATAGAGATTTAAGAAAAATCCATCTATCTATACAAATTGGCAAGTATCTAAAGCAAGTCAATCAGTATTATGTTGGTAAAAATTTATAAATACCAGATGGCTATCAACTATAATTCCAAAATACTGGTTATTTAATGACCACAAAAAGGGAACAATGCACTCATTTTATTACAAAAAGAGATATTTGCACTGGTGTTGAAAGTGAATAGACAGTGCTAGCATTAGGCATGGCAAAAGTAAAATGAAAAACAAAAAGTAGAGAATCTTAAGCAACAGGAACACTAAGTACTCAAAAATTGCCCAGGGACAGCTAAAGTCATAATTTCTTATGTAACAATAGAAAGTAGACAGAAGACTATAACATTGTATTCTAAACTTATGGAATGTTGACTGAGTATTGAGAATGAAATAATGAATGAATTAATTTTTCATTATTGTATAAGCTTTGAAAGCATAGAGATGACTATAACATAAATCTATCAGTTGATATTTACTCATAGAAATATGTTGTAGAAGTCAACATGTATATCAAAAAACAGCAGGCAGTGTGAGGTGAAATGGAATCAAGAAGGTATCATATTATTCAGCATATTATCAATGGCTTTCTCAATTTACATAGTACATTTCTTTGAATGTACACTGGTTTAAAGTGACCAAACTGATATTGAGCCTTTCATCATGCTGCATGATCTATATTCCATTTATTTAGTGGATTGAATGAAGAAACTTTGTTTAGGAAAATATGATTAATATATTTAATAAGATAATATCATATTTTTCTAAATATATTATTATTATTTTCTGTGGTATAATCTTATGTAATTTGGCATTTCCTTATCATTAATTCAATAAACATATGTTTAAATTAGGTCAGGAGCATAAATACTGCTTCTGGTGGCTTTGTCTTCCTATTATTCATGATTAATATTTAATTCCACCGATGCTCCTTTTACAGATAAAGAAAATCAGGTTAGTAAAAAAGGAGTCTATAGATGACCTGGGTGTCCTTACAAATCTTTGTATAGAAAAGGTCCCAAGATCCTTACCCTCTTAAACAATGGGGCTATATCACTACATGGTAGGGTGGCTATAAAATTTATGGTCCAAACTGAGACACTTTTGAAAGTGAAAGGGAACACTATTAATAATTACACCTGGACAACAGACATAAACCACAACTGTCCTGGGCAAACCAGGACGTATGGTCATCCTATTACATGGCGACAATATAATGATGAATGGGTGGGATCTTTCAACCCTAGAATGTAATTTGGTTTGGGATTCTTTTCCTGAGCTAAAGTGCCTCGCATAGTGTATGTGTAAATTCCACTTATTTATAGCGACGCTATCATAAATTTTTTTTCATGATATTTTCTCGTTTACTATATGAAAACATTTTTGATCCTTGTTTAGAAGTTTTCTCCTGACCCTTCGAATATGTACCATACATGTGGTCTCACCCTTTGTCCCATCTCCCCCCACCCTCTCCCTCCCCTTCCCTCCCTCTCCCCTTTCCCCTTCTTCCTGTGCAATAAATGGGTTGTAGCCTTCACTTGAACGATAAAGAGTAAAATTTTATATGGAAATGAACCCCTTATTTTGAAAGAAACATAAGCTTTAATATATCTTGCAAGTTGCTAAGATATAGAGGATAATTTGAAATGAAATGTTGTGTAGTATTGGTAGTTACTTTTGACATGGGCTTCTGAAAAGTTGTGGTAAACAAAATTGTATTTTTTTCTTTTTTACTATTCCTCCCTACCCATTTAATTAATTTTAACAAACTGTCTATAGGATTTTAGTTAAAATTTTATTAATTCCTAATTTGCTTGAAATATTATATGAAAAAGAAACCTTTTAAAAATCTGTCAAGCTTTAAAATGTGGCCAGGTTAAACTTGCAAAGGACATGTATATTTTGTACCCAGGGGATATATTTGGTAAGTCAAGTATTATTCAGTTCTTCTATGACCTGACTTACATTTCTGTATTAGCTCTGTCAAATTCTGAGATATGTTAAAGCTTCATGCTATTTTCTATGTTATTCAACACTTCATTGTACTTTCAATAGTTTTTGTTTTATAGCATTAAATAATCATATTGCTGATAAATAACATTCTTGATGTTATGTATGTGTATTAGTTTATATCTTTTTCTGAATTCAGATTTTTTATCATCATATAATGTCACTATCCTTTTGGGGGCTTTTCACTTTATTATCCACCTCATCGTATATCTATTCTTGATTTTTTTGAATTTGCATTTGTCTGGTATCTCTCTTTGTTCATCTTTCCATTTCCAGTCCTTTAAAAAAAAATTGCTCTGTTTCTATAGTGTGTCTCAGTCTAGACAGAAAAAGTTATTTTGCACTAACAAATTAACTCTGACATTTAAAAGGCTTAGAAAACAAAGTTTATTTTTTAGCTCTTCCTAAGTCTAATTAAATTTTTTGCTCTTTGAAACTCAGTTGTCGTCCATTTGTTCCCTCAGTAATCCAGACTGTTTTAATCTTGTTCTGCCATCTGAGCAGGAAGCTTTTTATTTTTTTTATTTTTTGAGACAGAGTCTCACTTTGTAGCCCCTGGTAGAGTGCTCTCGCATCATAGCTCACAGCAACCTCAAACTCCTGGGCTCAAAAGATCCTCTTGCCTCAGCCTCCCGAGTAGCTAGGACTACAGGTGCCAGCCACATGCCTGGCTGTTTTTAGGGAGGGGGTCTCCCTGTTGCTCAGGCTGATCTCCAACTCCTCAGCTCAGGCATTCCACCCACTTTGGCTTCCCAGAGTGCTGGGACTGAACAGGAAGTTTCAGGGTGCACTGAGGCAGGGAAGAGAAAGCAGGTGCACATGCTTTTCTTTTAAATTATTTGACTCACAGCCCATTGGCTAAAACTACATGACCCACTAAATTGCTAGAGGCCTAAAAATATATTCTCCTGTGCATCAAAAAAAAAAAAAAAAAAAAAAGGAGAACCTAATAATGGTGTCTATGATAATATGTTTCTTGCAAAAAAGAAAAATCCCAGCTTTTAAAAAAGTTGAATCTTAGAATCTGCATCTTTAATGAAAAGAACTCTGTTCAGACTAAGTAGAGTTAATGATACCTTGATTTTTACCTAGCATTTTTGTTTTATTTTTCTCCTTTACCTTAGATTGCTTGATGGTTGAAGTGCTCTTTTTTCTTCCTTTTAGTCTGAGTGTTCTATTTTTCCTTTCCATTCTATTAGTCTTTACCTTTTCCTTTCCCGGTTTTTACATGTAATCATTAGCTGGTATTTCAGCTAATATCTGAAATCAAGATCCAACTTTCTCTTCCATAATACTTGGTGTATTAGTTTGCAAGGACAGACATAACAAGTACCGCCAACTGGGTGGCTTGAACATATTATAACTCCGTAGACTGGCGGGGTTGCTTCCTTCTGAGACTGAGGAAAATATGTTCCATATTTCTCATTTAGCTTCTGGATATTGCTGCAATCATTGGGATTCTCTGGAGTGTAGATGTCCATGTTTTATTTCACTGTTTCTCTCCAACACCAATGAGATAAGCCCTTTGAAAAACTTCAACATTCTTCTTTTCTCCACCACTTGTATCTACTTGTTTTGCAATAGATAGATTATTATTTTTAAAAGTCTATCCCTTATCTTTAAGAGTCCTCATTTAGTATTTATATTATGCATTTTTAGTATACACTATATGTTTAGATTGAATAATATTTGATATAAAATACATATCGACAAATCATGTATACATATGTAATTATAAGTGGTAAAGTTCTGTGCTCACTGCTGTATCTTTTATGCTTCATGGACCCTCATATTGATTTCTCCAATTGACTTCATTTGTAAATTGGTAGTTGATAAATTGCTGAGAAGTTTCTTGCCTGCATTTTCTCTAGAGATTTGGCAAGTGTGTGCTCTGACGTTTTACCTTTGTCCTCAAATGTTTTACCTTCGTCCTAAAGGATGAATGATAGCTTAACAAGTGGTAGCTGTTGTCTTTTTCTGTTGGAAGTTTCTGTGGTTGCTACTGTACTATTTGATACCCTCTGGAATACCAGATGAAGAGCCTGGAGTCTTTCAGGTGTACTTTTTCTATTGCGTGTGTCTTGTTTTTGTTCCTGGCAGCTTATAAGATTCCACTTTATGTTGAGAGTATGTAAATATTGTTACTATATGCCTAGGCATTTCCCTCTTCTCCTTAATATAGCCTAGAAGTTAGTGGACCAGTGATCTGATCAATCTGAAGACCCAGGACAGTTTTTATCTCAGGGAAATTTTCTTCAAAGACTACTATAGGATATTGCCTTTCCTTCCTCTCTTCTTTTCTTTCCTTTGAATTTCTGGTGTTCTCATGTGTGAGCTCCCAGCTCTACCTTCTAAGTCTCATGTCTTTTCCTTCATGATTTTCATTCTGTTATAAATTTTCTGTGAGCAGTAGAAAGTTTCTCACATGTGAGGAGTCATAAATAATCATTCCTGCTTTCTAATTACCTAATGAGTTATTATTTAACTGCTTCTATTCTTCAAGTTTTTATGTAGTTTTCCATTATTTCTGTTTAACTCAGCATGAGTTCTGTTTGTTTTTCCTCTCTTCAGTTGTTGGGAACCATTATGTGAATTACTGTTTTTGTTTTTTTAGCTGACCATAGCTGACCGAGTTGTATTGACCATGTTTCTAGCTTCTGTAAACGTGATGCTATAACATAGGCTTTGTATGTATACATCTGACTATGACTTGTTCTTCACAGCTTAACGAAAGGTATGAATCACACTGCCTTGGTCTCCTGTTTTTCGTATTGCCCACTACTCTCATTTAGAAGGATCACTCTACAAGGGGTACATTTTTCAAACACAAACCAACCAATCCCAAGCCCACATTCTCAACCAATTCCCTTCACACTCTAGGCTACTATTCGCCTACTCCAAGAATCTCAGAGCCAGGTAACAGACAACTAACCTAACTCCTTTGCCCCAGAGCCTGGGGCAATCATTCAAATTAGCCAATCTTTAGCCTACTTACCCTAAATCATCTGTATCTTCCCATGGTAACTACAATAAAGGCTCTCACATACAATTTCTCTTTCTCTCTCCACTTCATGACCAATTCTAATGTTTTTCCCTAAAGCCCTTGTGGAATGATATGGCACTCTTTGGGAACTGTGAGTAATAAATTATCTTTAGTGTCAACCTTCTCTTGATCTATACTGTGGATTTGCTATTTTATTACACTATACAGTGGACTCTTGACCAGTGCAGGGGTTGGAGATGCTGACCCTCTGCATTGTCAAAATCTGAGTATAAATTTGACTCCCCCAAAACTTAAGTACTAATAGTCTACTATTGACAGGAAGCCTTACTGATAACACAGCCTATTAACATACAAACATTAGTATTTACATACATTTTATGTATTCATAGCATACACAGGTTTTTCCTATTTTTTCAATATATCTAGACTATCTAACTCAACTGTGAGTTTTTTTTAAATTCTTGCAAATCTCCAGTATATTTTCCTGTATTTTTATTTTCCTATATAAAAATGTTTGTGTAAAAGTAGACTTGCACAGTACAAACCTGTGTTGTTCATGATTCAATTGTACTTTGTAACAGAGATTTACAGATTGTAGTTTGTCACTTCCTCTGGCAATCTAATAGGTTTGTGTCATTGATGACTTTAGTCTGTTGTTCTCTTGCCAAGGTATCAGTTTCTATTCCAGTCTCAGAGGAAAGCAATTGTTGGCATACAGACTCAGTTTTTAATCAACTTTTGTGGTCTGGTCTATGATCCTTATACAGGGCCAAAGTACTTTGTCTCACTGGGCTTCTGTAGCTCTCCAAGCTTCAAGCTGTCTTCAGGATTTGTACTCTCAGAATTGCCTCCCCCATTTTAGCAGTTTGCTCTGTGTTTGTCCAGGCCACTGCTCAAAGAATTGCACCTAGACCTTTCCATGTGCTACACAAGAGCCTCTAAGGATTCTAGGAGGTTGGTGGCTTTGGGTGAGTAAGGAAAACAGCTTACAGTTATGAGCAAGAGAATCCCATGGACAGTGCCAACCCTGGATTCTGAAGCCCCACTAATGAGATTCAAATCCTAGATGTGCTACTCACTAACTCAAAGTTTTGATGCCTCAGTTTCCTCATTTGTAAACAGATATGATAATGATAAAGTTTCTACTTCATAAGGAGTTGTATGAGTTATTATATTTAAAGCACTTTATAAGGATTAGCTATTGCTGTTATTCTATAATGTAGTCATAATCTTGTAATAAAACACAAGGAATTAACAGAGAACAATTTTTTTTTGGCTAGTAATTTTTAACTCTAACAGGACTATAAACATCTGATATGACTTACAGAACGAAAAAAAAATAACAAGAGAACAAGTTTCTATTATTGTAGTCATGAAATTTGAGGGAATTTGAAGGTTCATTCCTATGGATAAATAGGAAAAATAAATGTATATCTCAATTTTTTTGTCCTATTCTCACAAATAGAATACTTTTGTTTTAAAAGAAAACTTGTCATTTTGAAACTAGTAAAGAGAATGCATGAATATGCAGTATACAGAAGAAAATAAAGAAAAGAATGTAAACAAGTAATGCCATCATGTTGATTCTTCACTAAGGTTTTAGGACTGTGGCAACCCAGGAAGCTCTTGGGAGCTTATTGTATTATATAAATAACATATTCTTAGAAATTTTGAAATAGACAATATGAAGAAGTGAATAAGCAAAATAAGTTATTCTACTATATAGAAATAGCTTTTCTTAGCATTTTAATCAATTACCTTCTCACTTTTTTATTATTTGTTCTAAACATTTTATATGGACATGTATGCAAAGTCTTTTGTAATAATAATTTGTTTGTGATTTGGCTCCAAGAATTTATTTCATATGATTATATAAAAAATAATTTCTAAGTATATTTTTTCTTTGTACATATTTAATAAAACACAGTTATCCATTTCCTATTGATGTATATTTTTTGTCCAAATTTTCAATAGTTAAAATAACCTTGTATGGATGTCTTTGCATTTTTTAACTTTCTTTTTCAAAATTTTTTTTTTAATAATTTTATTGAATCATAATTATGTACATTGGTGCAATCATAGGGCACGATTCATATACATTCAGAAATATTTTGATCATACTGTTACAGATAGCCTTCATGACGTTTTCTTGATCACTATATAAAGACATTGATACTCTACCTTTAATAAGTTTCACCAGTACCCTGCTAAGATGCACCGTAGATGTGTTCCCACTAATAGCCCTCCCTCTACCCATCCTCCCCCCTCCCCTCCCCTCCCTTTCCCCTTTCCCTGTATTCCTGTGCTATAATTGGGTTTTAGCCTTCATATGAAAGCTATAAATTAGCTTCATATTAGGATATGAGTACATTGGATACTTTTTCTTCCA
>CAUYON010066762.1:0-12035 GCA_963573935.1 Arctocebus calabarensis | reverse complement strand
GACAGAGCCTCAAGCTGTCACCCTGGGTAGAGTGTCGTGGCATTACAGCTCACAGCAACCTCCAATTCCTGGGCTCAAGCGAGTCTCCTGCCTCTGCCTCCCAAGTAGCTGGGACTACAGGTGCCCGCCACAATGCCCAGCCATTTTTTGGTTGCGCCGTCATTGTTGTTTGATGGGCAGGGCTGGAATTGAACCCTCCAGCTCAGGTACATGTGGCTGGCGCCTTAGCCCATTGAGCCACAGGCGCCGAGCCTACAACTCTTATTAATAGTATCAAGCTTTAAGAAAGTAAAGACTGTAAACCTAGTTATTTAAAAAGTCAAATCTATCACTATTTGACATTCCTAAATTTAAATAATCAAAATGTTAACAGAAACAGATCATCTCAATGTTCCTTTCTTGTAAATTTCAAGTTTTCTCAAAGAGGAAGAATAGTTGTGTGAAATAAGAGCTGACAGTCTAGAGCTATATTGATTAGATTTGACTACCAGCTCCAGCTGTCTGACCTTTGGTAAATTAAGGCGTGCCCCATTTCCTCTGTATAAGGGGGAAACAATACACCCTATAGGATTTTTGTGATGAAAACATGTTGCATCTTAGCATTTTCTTAGCCAGGGCTGGGTTTGAACCCGCCACCTCCGGCATATGGGGCTAGCGCCCTACTCCTTGAGCCATAGGCACCGCCCCCCCCCTTTTTTTTGAGACAGAGCCTTAAGCTGTCGCCCTGGGTAGAGTGCAGTGGCATCACAGCTCACAGCAACCTCCAACTCCTGGGCTCAAGCGATTCGCCTGCCTCCGCCTCCCAAGTACAGGCGCCTGCCACAATGCCCAGCTATTTTTTGGTTGCAGCCGTCATTGTTGTTTGGCAGGCCCAGGCTGGATTTGAACAGCTAGGTCAGGTGTATGTGGCTGGTGCCTTAGTTGCTTGAGCCACAGGCGCTGAGTCAGCATTTTGTTTGATTATGTAACATTTCCTTTCATATAAGGGGACAGGAATACATTTGTATTTTATTTTTTAATTTTTTTTGAGACAGAGCCTCAAGCTGTCACCCTGGGTAGAGTGCTGTGGCATCACAGCTCACAGCAACTTCCAATTCTTGGGCTCCAGTGAGTTTCCTGCCTCTGCCTCCCAAAGTAGCTGGGACTACAGGCGCCTGCCACAACGCCTGGCTATTTTTTGGTTGCAGCTGTCATTGTTGTTTGGCGGCCTGGGCTGGATTCGAACCCGCCAGCTCAGGTGTATGTGGCTGGCACCTTAGCCACTTGAGCCAGGGCGCCAAGCATATATTTATATTTTAAATGAAAGAGAATGAAACAATCACTTTAAAAATCTTTCCTTGGAGGTGTATTTCCTCTGACATATCCTAGGATTTCCAAGTTATTATAGGACCTATGGGCAGATAATCGAAGCAGCTAAATCGTAACTTGTCCCATTGTTCCTTTCAAAAAAGCAAGTTACATATCTTCAATAGTTCAAATATTCTAACAATGAAAATGTCTATAAATATACTACCACTGGTCAGTTAATTTCAAGTAATATCTACTAACATTCTGGTACCATAAAATACTGCAGTTGAGAATTTTTGAAGTTCATTTTAGCATGATATTTACAAAATTTTTCATAGCAAAACTTAAGAATTTTATATTCATAAATATTGCTGAAATGAATTTTTGAAAATGCTCACCAACTGCCAGAAAAAAAAAAAACAGAATTCATTTAAATTTGTATTAAAAAACTAATCTAAATTCCTATAACCAGAGCCAGATCTATTTCCTCTGGTTTCATTAAATGCTGCATCTTACTGAATCATCAAATGAAGCTCATTTTCCTTTTGTACAAATGAGACTTAAAAAATCACTGACTCTGGTTAAAACTTTTACATAAAATAATTTTAATAACTAAGGTTTGAAAGATCAAGTCAGTAGTTTCAGAAACTTCCCCTAAAATTCTTAGTTTTAAAAAAAAAATAACAAATTTCATTCAGCTAACTAAAATGACTCCTTCTGATAGGGTACCCTCCAATTATATATATTTTTTATTTTTTATTTTATTGAGAAAGAGTCTCATTTTGTTCCCCTCAGTAGAGTACTGTTGCATCACAGCTCACAGCAACCTCAAACTCTTTGGGCTCAAGCTATTATCTTGCCTCAGCCTACTGGGTAGCTGGGACTACAGGCATCAGCCACAATGCCTGGCTATTTTTTTTGTTTTGTTTTGTTTTAGCAGGCCCACCTGGGTTTGAACCCACCAGCTGTGGTGCATGTGGCTGGTGCCCTACTCACTGAGCTACGGGTGCCACTCGAATTATATTCTTTTCTTTTCTTTTTTTGAGGCAGAGTCTCACTATGTCACCCTCAGTACAGTGCTGTGGCATCATAGCTCACTGTAACCTCACACTCTTGGGCTTAAGTGATTCTCTTGCCTCAGCCTCCTAGGTAGCTGAGACTATAGGTGCCCGCCACAATGCCTGGCTATTTTTTTTTGTTGTTGTTGTTATTTAGATGGCTAGGGTTTGAACCCATCAGCCTTGGTGCACGTGGCTGGCACCATAACCACCGTGGTACAGGTGCCAAGCCCCCAATTACATATTTTTTTGAGACAGAGTCTCAAGCTGTCACCCTAGGTAGAGTGCAGTGGCATCATAGCTCACAGCAACTTCCAACTTGGGCTCAAGTGATCCTCTTGCCTCAGTTTTTCTATTTTTTAGTAGAGATGGGGTCTTACTTTTACTCAGACTGATCTCGAACTTGTGAGCTCAAGCAATCCACCCGCCTTGCCTCCGAGAGCAATTATATTCTTTTTTTTTTTTTTTTTGAGACAGAGCCTCAAGCTGTCACCCTGGATAGAGTGCTGTGGCATCACACTCACAGCAACCTCTAATTCCTGGGCTCGAGGGAGTCTCCTGCCTCTGCCTCCCAAGAAGCTGGGACTACAGGCGCCTGCCTCAACACCTGGCCATTTTTTGGTTGCAGCTGTCATTGTTGTTTGGCGGGCCCGGGCTGGATTTGAACCGCCAGCTCAGGTGTATGTGGCTGGTGCTTTAGCCTGTTGAGCCACAGGTGCCGAGCCAAGAGCAATTATATATATATATATTTTTTTGAGACAGAGCCTCAAGCTGTGACCCTGGATAGAGTTGCCTAGCTCACAGCAACCTCCAACTCCTGGGCCCAAGTGAGTCTCCTGCCTCTGTCTCCCAAGTAGCTGGGACCACACACGCCCACCACAATGCCCGGCCATTTTTTTGGCTGCAGCTGTCATTGTTATTTGGAAGGCCCGGGCTGGATTCGAACCCGCCAGCTCAGGTGTACGTGGCTGACGCCTTAGCCCGTTGAGCCACAGGCGCCGAGCCAGCAATTAGATTCTTAATAGGGAATACATATACTCCTCTTCCTCCTCCTCCTCCAGGTATCTTCTTTTCCCATTGCATTATGATGTCTAACATCAGTGATTTTATATTCCTGACATCTACAATATATTCTTGGTAACAGATTAACATCGCTATCTAGGTAAAGCAACTAGTACATGGAAAGAGTGATGCTTTGTTCATATTTTGGCCACAGGTTTGATTTAAGAAACAGTACTCCCTTCAGAATAGAAGACTTTATCTGCTTCCTATTTGATAGGATTCAGAGCTCAGATGGCTGACTAAATAAACATGGGGGATTGGAATCTCCTTGGAGATACTCTGGAGGAAGTTCATATCCACTACACCATGATTGGAAAGATCTGGCTCACCATCCTGTTTCTATTTCGGATGCTTGTTCTGGATGTAGCAGCTGAAGATGTCTGGAACGATGAGCAGTCTGGCTTCATCTGCAATACTGAACAACCTGGCTGCAGAAACGTATGCTATGACCAGGCCTTTCCCATCTCTCTCATTAGATACTGGGTTCTGCAGGTGATATTTGTGTCTTCACCATCTCTGGTCTATATGGCCCATGCTTTGTACAGACTGAGAGTTCTAGAGGAAGAAAGGCAAAGGATGAAAGCTCAATTAAGAGCAGAATTGGAGGGAGTAGAGTTTGAGATGCCTGGAGATCGGAAGAGATTGGAGCAAGAGCTTAGTCAACTAGAGAAAAGGAAACTAAATAAAGCTCCGCTCAGAGGAACCTTGCTTTGCACTTATGTGACACACATTTTCACTCCATCTGTGGTTGAAGTTGGGTTCATCATTGGACAGTACCTTTTATATGGATTTCACTTAGAGCCTTTATTTAAATGCCATGGCCACCCGTGTCCAAACATAATCGATTGTTTTGTTTCAAGACCAACAGAGAAAACAATATTCCTATTATTTATGCAATCTATAACCACTATTTCACTTTTTTTGAACATTTTAGAAATTTTCCACCTAGGTTTTAAAAAGATTAAAAGGGGGCTTTGGGGAAAATATAAATTGAAGGATAACAAATTCTATGCAAACAAGTCAGAACAAAATCTAGCCAAATATCAGAACACATCTGCAAATTCACTGAAGCGACTTCCTTCTGCACCCAATTATAATCTTTTAGTGGAAAAGCAAACTCACACAGCAGAGTGCCCTAGTTTAAATTCACCTTCTGCATTTCAGGCAAATCCTGACAATCTCAATGCAAATGAGAAATACAGTTTGGATGAACAGGAAACTGAACTTTCTAATGAGATCTGCACACTTAGCACTACCTATAGTCATCTTCAATCCATTGGCTCAAATAATAAAGATACTCATAAAATTTTTGCAGAAGTTAATGGTAGCCAGTTAAGGAAAAAAAGAGAAATTGATGGCAAAGACAGTAAAAGGAACTCTGGAGGTCACTGTTCTATTCCAGGTGTTGCTATAGACTTGGACCACCACATAGGTCAATTGCCCCAAACAGGGGCAATGTCAGCTATCAGCACTTGGACACCAAGGTGGCCTAGAGCTGCCTGGGGTCCCTCTACAGAAGATGAAAACCGGGGGTCACCTTCTAAAGGTATCCCAAAGGGCCAGTTCCGAGAGGGCACAATTAGAACCCTTCCTCCTTCACAAGGAGACTTGTGTCAATCACTTGACATTCAAAACATTCCTGATTCTTTGGGAGAGTTGTCCTTTGAGCCTGAATTTGTCAGAACCTGCAATAATCCTACTGTTTGTTCTTCAAATCATATAGCATCCCTGACGAACAATTTCAATGGTAGGTGGGTTCCCACAGATCTTCAGATCTGAACAGCTATTGGCTTATAGATATTTTGTATATTATTATATATTATCAAGAAGTAGCCTAGTGGTGGAGGAACACAGACAAAATGGATAAGGGCAGCTCTGAAAACCAGCTGTTAGGAGGGACAACTGCAACATCATTTCAGAAAGGGAAAAACAGCTCTAATTTCAGATTGTGAAGGAATAGCTTGAAATTCAAAGGCAGATTTTATGACTCTCTTCAGAATGCGCAAGACTGATTTTCAGGAAACGACATGTTCAGAATCTAGGCTAAATTGTTTGACCAGGTTTTTTCTCTGAAGGGACCACAGCCTTAGGAAATTGTTCTTCATCTATAAATCCTTTTACTCCTTTACTAATACTTTATCTTTGGACACTGGGTTAATTTTGTTTGCCTGTGGAATTTAATAACTTACTTTCCTTCTAGACTGTAACCTAATGTATCTTCAGTATAACCCTATGTTGCTACCTAGTAAATAAAATCTTAAAAAGATCTGTGGCTTCCCTTCACCAATTAGAATGACCACCATGATTCACTGCCAGTTTGGAGTCTGCTCCTCACTGGTCATCTAACCTTACCACTTTACTGACAGTACCCATCCTACAGGGATGCTGTAAAGTTTAAAATTAAAAATATCTGTATTTACACAGTGCTCGGTATACAATACAGTCAGCGCTCAAAAGTGCTAGCTACTGGCTAGCACATTACTCTTTACCCATTAGAGGCCTTCATCCAATCAGCCACAAATCAAGGAAACTCCAAAAGTAAAGAGGCTGAAGCCCAAACGAGCGATTCGCAACCCTCCTCTAAGCAGTCAGGAAGTCGCGCGCGTTTTCAAAATGAGAGCGACGAAGCCAGCACTTAGTGGTGACCACAGCTTCCGAAGTCTCAGTTGAGAAAGACGCACCCAGTGCCACCGTCCGGCGGCAGTCCCAATGCTCCGGGGCCCCGCCTCCAGACGCCGTGCCCATCTAAGTCCCCACCTGAGACACTTGCCCGAGTAACCAAAACCTCGCGTGTCCCTAAGCAACAGAATCGTCACGAAGACCGGAAGAGGAAGAAGAGGTGCTGCCCCGACAGCGGGAGAGGTGGGCCTACGCAGTCTCCCTTGACTTAGCCTGCTAAGGGGGATGCAAAGCGTCTTGGTCGCTATGAAAACAGGCCACACCCCGGAGATCCCGGCCCGTGGTTTGCAGATGCGCAGGCGCGCGCCCCCTTCCGCGCATGAGCAGTGCTGCTCCGAGCCCGCCAGTCACTGTCTGGGGCGCCAGCTACGCCGCTGCCGCTGTCACTATGGCCCATTACAAAGTGAGGGGGGCGCGGCGTGGCTGGGGGCGTGCGAGCGGTAACCAGCCGCTGGGCGGCTGCGGGTGGGAGTGGGGACGCGCGCGCAGTTTGGGGAGGGGGCCGAGGTAGCGAGGCGGAGGCGGGGTTGCGGCACTGGTAGTCATTTTCCTGCTCCGGCCCCTGGGCTTTGGCCACTGACCAGCGCTATCTTCTCAGGCCGCCGACTCGAAGCGTGAGCAGTTCCGGAGATACTTAGAAAAGTCCGGAGTGCTGGACACGCTGACCAAAGGTGAGCCTGAGCTAGGACAGGGCTTCTGGTGCCCTCGTCGTGCTTCTCGGCGCCGCGCCCGAGGAGAAAAGGGGAACAGGTGTGACCTGTCCGGGTCTAGCCAGGTGGGCCTCGGGGTTCGGCGGGGACCGGCACACGTTGGCTGCCGAGCGCTGGCCAGGGTGTGGTAGCCTGCTCACGCTACCATTCACCGCGCTGGGAGCGAAACTCTTGCAGCTGTTGCAAAGTCTCTCCAACTTCCGTTGCTTTGCCTGAGCAGCCGCAGTGGACGGGTTTGCTAAAGACCTTGAGTTCCCAATTCCTCCTGCCTTCTCCTCGGAATCTTAAGAAATATTTTCCTTCTAACAAGGGGCAACTGGGAGAAACCAGATTTTAAAGGAGGCTATGAAGTAGCTGAGTGAGCCTAATCCCCATGTAGGCGATTCATAGCCAATTTGGCTGTGGCTTTTCAATCCCCATTTCTTAGTCTGTATCAATTCCTACTTTGTGTAGATTTCATAATTCAAGTAGAATTACAGTTTAAAGTGCTTGAGGGCACATCAAAATGGTTATATTGTTTTCACTTTTGAAAATGGTAGTTTACTGTTACACTGTCTCTTCCTTCGTGGCTTCAATATTTAAGTAGATGAGTAAAGTCCTGAAACAGGAGGATTCCAAGATATAGTTTACTTCAGGATTTTAACAATAATCTGGATGTTGCTTTGTGTCACTCTACTCACTGAGATATCCAAGGGTGTAGCATGGAACTGCTGGCAGGGACAAGGACCTGAATCATGTAAGAATAGCAAGTGTCGGCTCGGCGCCTGTGGCTCAGCAGGCTAAGGCGCCAGCCACGTACACCTAAGCTGGCGGGTTCGAATCCAGCCTGGGCCAGCCAAACACAATGATGGCTGCAGCCTAAAAATGGCCGGGCGTTGTGGCGGGCGCCTGTAGTCCCAGCTACTTGGGAGGTGGAGGCAAGAGACTCGCTTGAACCCAGGAATTGGAGTTTGCTGTGAGCAGTGATGCTACAGCATTCTATCCAGGGTGAAAGCTTGAGGCTCTGTCTCAAAAAAAAAAAAAAGAATATCAAGTGTCTGGAAAATTATTTGGTAACTGCTCTTTGGATCAAAGCAAAGAGGGGAAATTTGGGGGAGGAGGAGAACTCTGGAGTCGAAGTAGAAAGCATGCTTTTAATTCCCATGAATGGTTTGGTAATTGTGAATTGCTGTGTACTCTGGGTTTAGATACTACAGGTAGTTTTCTATCTCTTTGCAAATAAATTTAAGCAAGTATTACAGTACTATTCTGGAATAGCTGGGCTATGTTGTCTCTAAGTGTGAGAAATGCTTGGAATGTCATCTCTTCTAAAACCCACCACAAGTTCATTCATTTATTCATTTTATTCAGGTCTCTGTTCTAGACACTGGGAATATAGCCATAGGAAGAAAAAAGTCTTTGCCCTCATGAGCTTTTTAAAGTCTAATTGAGGGGAGACAGGTAATGTAGATAGCTAGCTAGTGATAAATCTCCTTAGATTTCTAGGCTCCTAAATAACAAATTGTCTGATGTTATTTAAGAGCCTAGAAACCTAAGGAGACTAATTTTATAATTAGAATTGCTATTTATTTAAAATTTGATTTTTCAGCTTCAAACATAGGTACTTTACACAAATACTTATTGTGAATAAAAACAGAACAAGGTTAGGGGATAAAGAGGAATGTTGGGATTTTTGTGCCAGAAATATGGTGTGTAGAGGGAAGGCCTTTATAAAGTAACTTTTGAGTAGAGATCTGAATGAAACAGTATATGATGTCCATAGTTCCAGGAAGTATAAGGAGGCCAGCATGGGCTGGATGGAGTGAGTGAAAGATAGAATGGTAAAAGGCAGAAAAGTGACAGTTGGAGGAGATAACTGACTACCCAAAGATGTACAGTCTGTGGCTGTGTAAGGATTTTCCTTCATTAGAGATTAGAAATTTATGGAGGCGGAGTCTCATCTCTCAGTCTCCTTAGATTTCTAGGCTCCTAAATAACATCAGATAATCAACACAGTATCTTTTGCTATGATTTATTTAAAATTTTATTTTTCAGCTTCAAACATAGGTACTTTACACAAATTTAATTTATACTTTTTATCCAGCTTATTTCCAAGAAGATTTGAAACTGTAACATTAAAACACATAAAAGGATGGCTAAAGATGACATATCATTTGGAAGACGTATGTTAGCTATTTTGAGCACTATGACAACCTCTAAAACACTGGCTGCTAATGCAAAAAAGGAAACATGATTGAGTAGAGTTCTTGTTTGACTAAAAGGAAATATATTTCATCTACAGAAAAAGCAAAGAAAATTTAGCATTTATGTTATGTTCTGCAATTATCAAGTACTCCTTGTAAGTACCAATGACAGAAACTTAGAAACTGAAAGAACTGGGCTGGGTGAAGAGGAGGAAAGGGTAAAAGTAGTAATATATATGTCTTATAAAATTAGGATTCAGTAGAGATCAGGGGAAATTAAAGGAAGAAGAAATGAAGATTTGAGCATATGATTTAAAGAGAAAGGCAATAAAGAGAAGTATTAAAGTTCTGCATCACACAGAGAGGAGCAGAAAGGGTATATACCTATCAATTTCTCAAAAAATAGTACTGTTGGTGGGCGCAGTAGCTCACGTCTATAATCCTAGCACTCTGGGAGGCCAAGGCAGATGGACTGCTTGAGCTCAGGAGTTTTGAGACCAGTCTAAGCAAGAGTGAGACCCTGTCCCTAAAAATAGAAAAACTAGTTAGGTATTGTTGCACAAGCCTGTAGTCCCAGCTCCAGAGGCTGAGGTGACAGTGAGACCCTGTCTCAAAAAAAAAAAAAAATAGTGTTCTCAGTGTATTCAGAGATGAAGAGCAACTATCAAAACTCAGTGTAAAAGTTGTCAAAAGTAGTTGCCCATTTGATTTTTTCATACTGTCTGTATTATTTTGATAAGTTAATAAAATTCTATTTTTAGTGTCAATCCATCACCCTGAGTAGAGAGCATCATAGCTCACAGCAACCTCAAACTCTTGGACTTAAACAATCCTCTAGCTTCAGCCTCCTGAGCAGCTGGGACTACAGGTGCTACCACAATGCCTGACTAGTTTTTCTGTTTTAAGTAGACTGGGTCTTACTCTTGGTCAGGCTGGTCTCAAACTCCTAAGCTCAAGCAATCCTCCTGCCTCAGCCTTCAGAGTGCTAGAGTTATTAAAATTCTAAAAAGAACAAAAGGGAAGCATGTAAATTGGTTTACAAACAGGTCTGCTTGGTCTAGATAGGCACAGTTTTTTGCATGTGTTAAGAGATATTTTTATCTGAGTAGTAAGTTACAGGATTTGTTCAAAAGAAGGTAAGCAAGATGGTTCTCATATGAACTATTGTCTATGAAACCACTAAAGTATATATAGAAATGCTGATTTGAAAATGGTAACTAGTAGTTTTTGTTAGTGATTATTTAGCATGTTGTATATGAACTTCATTCTTGGAGCTTTTTTTGTTTTTTTTTGTTTGCGACAGTGTCACTCTGTCACCCTGGGCAAAGTGCCGTGGTGTCATCATAGCTCAACTCAAACTCTTGGGCTTAAGCAATCCTGTTGCTTCAGCCTTCCAAATTAGCTGGGGCTACAGGTGTGTGCTACGGCATCTGGCTAGTTTTTCTATTTTTAATAGAGATGAGGTCTCCCTCTTGCTCAGGCTGGTCTCAAACTCCTCAGCTCACGCAATTCCCTGGCTTTGGCTAGGATTACAGGCGTGAGCCAGTGAGCCACAACACCTGGCCCTTGAAAAACATTTTGAATTCAAGCTTCTTCCAGTAATTACTACAGCCCTGTTGATTTCTCACCTAAATTTTTCTCATATTTCTTTTTTCTCACTTCTCTGTCACTCTAGCACAGCTTGCTGTCTTTTTAAAACTGGATCAGCCTCTTAACTATTCTTACTTCCTTTATCCTTGTCTCCAGTTAGTCTTCCATATGACGGTGAAAAGTGAGCCTGTCACTTTCCTCCTTAAAACTGTTATTATGTCTGTTGTTTTTAGGATCAAAGTCTACCAAACTCGCAGGACTCTCCATAATCTTGACCCCTGACCACCATTCCAGCTTCCTTTCCTGCCACATCACTCACAATTTGATCCAGCCATACTTGAATTTTCAGTTCCTTGATATTTTGTTTTCTTGCTCCGTCCTTTCCGTTTTATCTGACACTTTGATCACAAAATCTCAGTCTTCCTTTAGGAAGCTGTCCCTGATGTCCTAGGCTAAGCAATGTTCTTCCAGTGTGCCCTTATAGCCCATTATCCAGTGTTGCTTCCTGATACTGGCTACCTTTGTCTAGTTCCTTGCTTATCTTTTATACTTGACTGTAAATTTGTTGAGAGGAGGGACCTTGTCTTTCCTGCCTGCCATTTTTCAGATAGCCTTAACAATGTACTTGGCATATACAAGTAATGCCAAGAGTTGGCACCTGATTTACTAGGTTTGGAATGTAATTTTAGCCATTCATAGTTTAGCCTTTAATTGTTTCTTTCTCTGCTTTTTGATTTGCAGTGTTGGTAGCCTTATATGAAGAACCAGAGAAACCTAATAGTGCTTTGGAGTATCCTTTTCATCTCTGAAGTCAGAAAAAGGCCTTATTATTATTATTTTTTTCTGAGACAGAATTTTATTATGTCACCCTTGATAAAGTGCTATGGCGTCACAGCTTACAGCAATCTCAAACTCCTGGGCTCAAGTGATCCTCTTGTCTCAGCCTCCTGAGTAGCTGAGACTACATGGGCCCACCACAACTCCTGGCTATTTTTAGAGATGAGGGTCTCACTCTTGCTCAGGTTGGTCTTGAACTCCTAAGCTCAAGCAATCTGCCTGTGTCAGGCTCCCAGAGTGTGTGAGCCACCATGCCCTAAAAGGCCTTATTTTTGAAACTCTATTTTTTTCATAGATAACCTTTAAAATACTTTTGCTTATTGAGAAAGTTACTTCCTTTTGAGTTTTTAGATGGTGATTTCTGGGTAAATATTGGTGGTAGGGTGGATGACTCTGGTTGGTAGGTAGGGTGGAATATTGATGCTATTCTGGGCTACTTCATTAGTTTCATTCACCTCTAAGAAGTAAATTCTTAACAATGAAAATAGTTTTTTAAAGCATCACTTAGGAGCTGCTACCCCCAAAAATCCAGAAATAGAGCAGATTTGTCTAGAATTGGCAGAAATGTAAGAGAAATATGAAGCTATTGTAGAAGACAATAAAAAACTGAAGGAAATAAAAAAAAAAAA
>CAUYON010066760.1:0-15112 GCA_963573935.1 Arctocebus calabarensis | reverse complement strand
AAAAAAAAAAAAAAAAACTTTTTGTGGAAATAGGGAAGGACAAGACAATTATAAAATCAAGAGAAAATATCATTAGAAGTCCAAGCGTACGTATTCAGATTGCTTCTTGGGAGCTGGTCAACCTGTAGGATAAATGGGTTTATAAAAGCAAGGCAACCCCGCACGGTCATTGCTGTAGAATTCACCTCTCTCCTCACCCTTTCAGGGGCCTTACTAGTGGAATTCCGCGTCTGTGACTGGTGCACAGGAACTATGTGTGGTCAGGTGACAAGGACTCAGACCCAGGCAGCAACACGTTTCACAACAGCCACCCTGGAACACAGGGGCCCGGGAGGACCCCAGGTGTCAGGGCACCAGCCTCCTTCCAAACCTCCATTCTGCTCCCTCCCACCCACTCTTCCTCTGCCTCTATCTCACCCCCTTAGACTCCCACCAAAGCCTCTTCCTCTCGGTTCTCTCCTGAAGGCCCCAGTCTGAGGCTGCTCTCGGATCTGACATGGGGGTCAGACACCCAGAGGGGGCTTGGCAGGTGGGGCCCAAGGCTTGGGAGGCCATGAAGAGGCACAAAACCAAGTACCCTTCACAGACCTCTGCAGTGGGCCTCCGAGGCCTGTCTCACCCAAGATCCTTTCATCGCAGTCTGAACTGAACTAGGCCAATAAAATCTTCATTTCCTGGGGCTGCCTATCAAATTCCCACACACTTAGTGGCTTCAAACAGCAGAAAGTCATTTGATTACACTTCTGGAGGCCGCAAGTCTGAAATCAGGGTGCTAGCAAGACCTGCTCCTTCCCAGGCCCTGGGGAAAGCCCTTCCTAGCCTCTGTGGCTTCCGGGGCTGTTGGTACCCACTGCCCTCCTGGTTTGTGCAGCCAGCAGGACCACCTTCCTCACTGCTTCCACATCAGCTTCTCTCCTGTGTGTCTGTCTTTGTGCGCCTCCTCCTTTTCTGTCACTTACCAAGGCACTTCAACTGGCTTTAGGGCCCACCCTAAAGCAGGTGGAATGTCATCGTGAGACCCTAGCCCTAATTACATCTGCAAAAATCCTTAGCAAGGTCACTTCTGAGGGTCAAGGGGAACCTATCTCTTAGAAGGCTGCTATTCAGTTACACCCAGGCTCGACCATCCCAAAGGGATTAGCTCCTCTTTCCTGGTTCTCCATCCCCCTGGCTAATCAGGAAAAATCTCCATCTTTTACTAAAACCCACAGCTCAAGTCATTATTAAGCCCAAACTGAGATCTCCATTTCTGAAGAACAGGGAGGGCCTGGTCTTAGAAAACACTGATCCCCACACCCTGAAGGACAGGGGGTTGTGTTTGCTCATCCCTGGGAGGTCCACCTCCCCCACACCTTCGTGGGGAAGCCGCTGCTAGGAAGCAGGGAAGAGGCATGTTCTCAGCCTCCTTAGCTTCCCCTTCGACCCCCACAGCCTGGGCTGGCGGTCTGCACCCACTGTCGCCTCAGTCCTCAAATTATTGCACCCACGTGCCCCGTCCCCTCCCTCCTGGGTGACAGCATGTCAGAACCCAGGCTTTCCGGCTCTGGAGTGCATGGATTAAAACTCCCTCTCATTGTCAGAAACACAGATCAATAAGGGGCTTTGAGATGCCTCCAGAGGCCCCCACCACCCCACCAGCCACCCACCTGCCCACCACGCTCCCGCCTGTCACTGCCACCTCTGGGAAGTGACGCTATTTTTCCTCCAGTGACAAAGGTGTAGGGTTCAGGTGTGATAGAGAAATGCTCTTTCCCTCAATGGCCGCTTGGCACAGGGCGGATTTTCAAGATAGCCCAGAGGGAGTTCATCTCAGAGCAAAAGCTCCTGGAAAGTTTCTCCTTCCCCAGGTACCAACCCGTGCCCAAAGCAGCAGCGCCACTCTGGACGCAGTCGAAGTGGCTGAATAAAATGACAGCACAGCCAAGTGATCAAACATGAAGCAGCTGTGGGCAAAACTGAAGATAGTCTTATTATATAATCATGTCAGTCAAGCCATCTCCAAGTTGTCGAGTCAGCTGGTTAAGTGGAGCATGTCCCGCCTGCCCCTGGAACCGCGGTGTGCATTTATCTGCCTGTGTCTATCCACAGAAAGATTACTTCTGGGAGGAAATAAGAAACTGATCAAAACGCTTAACTCTAGGGAAAGGGATTCAAATGGGAGCAAGGTTTGCTTTCCCTCTATACCAGGCGTCCTCAAACTTTTTAAACAGTGGGCCAATTCACTGTCCCTCAGACTGTTGGAGAGCCAGACTATAGTGTGAAAAAAAAAAACTACAAACACATTCCTATGCACACTGTACATATCTTATTTTGAAGCAAAAAACAAAACAGGAACAAATACAATTCACACCAACGCATGTGGCCCGTGGGCCGTAGTTTGAGGATGCCTGCTCTATACTATTTGACATCTTTTTTTAATGATAAGGATGCTTTTAAATAAAACTTTTTTGTTCTGGAATAATTTTACAGTTGCAAAGAAGATAGATGAACCTGTGTCCTCTAATGCTAACATCTTGTATAACTCTGGTACCTTAGTCAAATCGACTAAATTAACATTGGTGCTGTTGTGTTAACTATAGACTTTCTGAAGAGTTCACTAGTTTTATTTTATTTTTTTTTTAAGAGACAGAGTCTCACTTTATCGCCCTCGGTAGACTGCCATGGCATCACCACTCACAGCAACCTCCAACTCTTGCCTGGACCTCCCAAGTAGCTGGGACTACAGGCGCCTACCACAACACCCGGCTATTTTTTGTTGCAGTTTGGCCCGGGGCCAGGTTCGAACCCACCACCCTCAGTATATGGGGCCAACGCCCTATCCACTGAGCCACAGGCACCGCCCCAGTTCACTACTTTTTACACAAGCGCCTTTTTTTCTGTTCCAGGGTCTCACATGGCATTTAGTCGTCCTGACTCAAGTCTGTGAGTCTCTCAGGCTTTGATTGTTTGCCGTGACCTTGATCCTCTTGAAGAAAAGTCGGAGGCAGAGGCCTGGCCTCCGTTTGCCACCCTGCCCTGGTTTGCTTCCCAGGGGAGGCTGTGTTGCCACTCCTGGCCCAAGTTTGTCATCAGTGTGAAGGGCTCAGGGGTAGAGACGGGAGAGCTTTGAGAATGGCTGGGTTCAGGGCATGTGACCAAGTTGCACCCATTTGATCCTAAAGTTGTGGCCCCAGTGCAGAGAGTGTGAGTGTCTTTCCAATCCTGGGCACTCTGGTCTGTGTAAGGGACCCTCTGTCAGGCTAAAGCAGGCTTACAAGACCCCAGCCTACCTGCCAGCTTTATTCTACTCCCAAGACACCAAGCAGAAGCTAAATGTTGGGGGATTCTCTCCTCCTATAACTGATCCTGGGTGATGGGAGGACGGGGAGACACAGACAATGGGGGGGGGGTCCTATGTACTTTCTTCCTCTGAGCAATACTGTGGCTAGGAACCCTTTTCACAGCCCTGGACACTGAGATCCCAGTTAAACTCCCAAATTAACACAGTGAAGATGTTTTCAAGCAAGGACTCACTCAGGTCCAGCCCTGCCGTAGGAATTCCACCCTGCCCACTGTCCCACCAAGTTACCATCCTTCAGAGCTGGGGACAATGCAGGGGAACACTGCAGTGAGCCACCTCTGTCCTCTTCTCCACGTCGTCTCCTGCAGCTGAGACCTGGTTGTCTCAGGAGTCAGCCCAGAGCATCCACCCGGCCCCCTTCTGGAATTCTAAGCCTTTCTCCCAGGCCCCCACGCCACCCCCTGCAGAGGGTCCTACCAGCTAGACCCTGGCTTAGTGATGTCTGGGCAAACCCCAAGGGTTGGTGAGTAGCGGCCCAGCCCCCAGGGCACGGCCAGGGCAGCCAGAGAGAGCGAGCACAGCACAGGTGAGGAAAGGGGCTGGCAGCGGGGAGTGACGGTCAGTGGGCCAGGTGCGCAACACGAAAGGTGAGCGGGGAAGCCGCAGCAGGGGGTAGTGAACAGCCACTATCTCACGTCCGGAACCTTCTACCCCCATCCACCCCAACTGCCAGAGGGAGTCCCCTGCTCCCGATTCATTACCTGACACAACTAATTGCCTGGTGACATTTCCCATATTATAGACAAATGTGAATTATGGGCCCAGCTGTTACCCTTCTCGTCACCAGGAATCGGTTGATAAATATGTTTGTTCGAGGTCAGCCTGGCCTCATCCATTAGAAATATTGTTTTTCTAAACATTACATTGATTTAATTTAACTCTAATCAATTTAAAATGGTTCTGACAATTAACAAAAGCTTCAAATATGACCTTAAAGTAATAGGATTCATTAGCTATGTTTAGGATTAAACTTACCCTAATAGGGCAATTTTTCTTCTGAGGGTATTTGGTAAGCGACTAGTGGTCAGTCAAAATGAAATCAATTATTATAAATTATACAGTTTAAGTTGATTATGTATCCCCTGCTAATTTGTATAAATAAGGGTCTCTGACAATGGGAGTAATTTATTAATAACTATCTCTGCCCCAGCCCAGTATCGTACTTCATGTTATGGCTGCCAGGGCATCTGTAACCCATGAAGTATTATTTTCCAGGGCTGCTCTCAATGTATGCTAATTAAACCCATAATTAATTGGAACAGTTATAGTTAAAGACACAATGCTGGAACCCTTTGCCCTGTTATTCATGACAGTCACCACATTCAAAAGGCAATCTGATCAAAAATTCATAAGCTAGCTCAGGCATCCCGAAAGGAAGATCACACCTTAGGGTAGTGGTTCTCAACCTGCCGAATGCCGCAGTCCTTTAATATAGTTCCTCTGGGTTAAGACCCACAGGTTGAGAACCACTGCCTTAGGGGGTCCTCGGACTCGACTGCCGATGCACCGGGAGGGGCTGGGGACATTCAGGACTCAAGCCCTGCACCTCTGTGGGTTTCCCACTCTGCTGCCTTGTGCCTCACCCTGGGTGGGAGGAATAGGGCACCTCAGCGTGGCCGAACAGAATGTCTAGGCCAGAACTCATGCCCTGTTGGCACACGTGGTGTTAAAAAACTAAAATTTAAGAGGCTGCTTTAATTTTCTAAATTGATAACTCTTACTTCTCCTAGAAATTTCTAACTTTGAAAAATAGGAATATCCCAGCCTGCTTCTCCCCTTCCCCAACCCACCCCCACCCTTTCTCTCCCCTCACAGCACTTGCCTGGTCTCTCTAGATACACTTGAGCTTGAGAGCCCTGGCCTAGGACAGCTCGGTTTGGAGGGGGGGGACCTGTGGTCCTCAGAAAGCCAGTCTCACCGATGGGCAGAGAATGACCAAATCTGAGCACCTTGGGTGCAGCTGGTCTCACCAACCCCCCAGATGAATTGAGGGCCCAAGAGGAGGTGGACGGGCTCAAGACTAGGCCTGACCCTGCTGCACACTGGCTGAGCCTGGTGAGAAGGGCCTGTCCCCAGTGAACCAAAGCTCAAGGTGTCCCAAGACAGTGGGGTGAAAATGGACCATGGCCACCGTGTTGTGGATGTTTGCCCTTGAAAGCGACAGGCTGCCTCTGGCTAATCCCAGATTCTTTGGGGCGGGCTGGGTGAAGGTGAGAGAAATTTCTCTGGCACATCAAGGCAAAAAAGGGACCAGAAAGAGAACAATTCTGACGTCTGACACAGCATGGCCCAAAAGAACACTAGGTTTGGAAATGCCCTAAAAGATGGCCTGGGGGCTGGGGCCATGCAGCTTGGTGTGAGTTATTCAACCTTCCATGGCGAGCCGGGTGCTGAGGACATGGGATCAAGGCTTCACCCTCCAGGGGTCCCATTGCCGGTGCTGACAAAGTCCACAGATCCCTATAAGGCACTGTGCAAGTCCAAGGTGCCCTGGGGGTCTGGGAGCAGCTGTCATCTAGGGGATAACATGCTGAGCTGAGCCTTCCCCTGTGCTCAGAAAAGGGCCTTAGAATGGCATTTTATAGGGAAACCCTTGAGTCCTTCCTAACAAGGTTGAAGGATTCAAGGGTTTCCCTATAAGACTTCTCCCATAAAGAGCAGCAGGGTGAGGAGGAGGGGGAGGGAGGCACGTGCTGGCCTGAGGCCTGGGAGGCCTTGCCAGTGAGGACCCTCAGGAGCCAGAGACAGGCATCTGGCGACAGGTGTGTGCTGAGGCTGCTGCTGACAGGCTGTGGAGTCCTGACAGCCCAAGAAACCAGGAAGGCCAACATGGGGGCCTCCCCCAGGCCCTGCGCCTTGGGGAAGAGGCCACACGGGAAAGCTTGCTGAGCTCAGACCAAGCACTAGCCCCCGAGGCCACGCCCCCACTCAGGGCCCATGGAAAGGGCCCGTGTGGGCAGGAGTCCCCTGTCTGGGTTCTAACCCAGTTCTGCCTCTGATTCTCCACTGCCCCTGGGTGCGGCTTCTCCTCTCTCAGCTGCAGGTTCTCTAATTTCAGCACTAAGGGTTGGCCAGGCCTGAGAGGCTGAGGGGGGGGATCGATTCCAAGCTGGGAAGATACGGAAGAAGGAAGGAAGGGCGGGGAGGGGGAATGAGGAAGGAAGGGAAGGAGAGAAGAAGAGAGAGAGGGAGGGAGGGAGAGAAGAATGGACAGAGGAAGGAAGGAAGGGAGGGAGGGAGGGAGAGAAGAGGAAGGGGGGGAGGGAGGGAGGAATCGGACCCAGTCTCAATGGCTCCTATGACCCGGGTTCCTGGTAGTGTGGACTCAATCTACTGGTCCCAATCACTGAGCCTGGGGTTTAAAAAGAAGAGGAGTGGGCGTGCACTTAGACACACGTGCCCGGAGCTGGAATAACTACTCAAAGTTACTGAACTTTAATGCACAAAAAGCAGGGCCCCACCCCAGTCGCGCACGCAGGAGACACATGCAGGGCGCCACAAATGGAGTCCAAGCCCGCAGCTCATGGGCTGGGGGTGGGGGGTAGATAAGACCCGAGCTCATCTCCTCTACACCCCCGGAAGCCCCTCCCGGGCACACTCTCTCAGCACAGTGGGCCAGATGACAGTCACCAAATACCAAGACAGCATCAGACCCTCACCCAGCTGGGTAGTGTTAGCACACCACTCGCTCCCTGTGTCCTCACACAGTGCCGGCCCCAGAGAGACATCAGGAGCAGGTGGGAGCTGGGAGAATCATTGTGGGACAACCCCCCTACCCCACCTCACACCCATTTTATTTTATTTTATTTATTTATTTATTGAGACAGAGTTTTACTAAGTCACTCTTGGTAGAGTGCCATGGCATCATAGCTCATAGCAACCTCAAACTCCTGAGCCCAAGGGATTCTCCTGCCTCAGCCTCCCAAGTAGCTGGGACTATAGGCACCCACCATGATGCTTGGCTATTTTGTTGTTGTTGTTGTCCTTGTTGTTTGGCAGGCCAGGCCGGGTTCAAACTCTCCAGCCCCCGTGTTTGTGGCCAGCGCCCTAACTACTGAGCTATAAGCGCTGCGCCCCACACCTATTTTAGAATCAACATCAGCCCAGTGCAGCGGGAGGTCCTGAGTTCAAGTCCCACTGGCTCTGCCTGGGCTTCAGCTTCCTCAGCAGGGATTCGGAGTGTGCTTTCTGCAGGAACAAGAGAGCTCACAGAAGAAGCTTCCAACCCAGGGCCTGATGTTCACCAAATGGGGAAACAGACCCAGGAAGCAGACGCTGGCGGGGGTATCACTGTGCTTCACACCTGTCAAGACCACACAGCCACAGAGCTCTGTGCTGGCTCCTCTGTCCCCAATGCCCACAGAGCCGTCCTGGCCACGCCGCCAAGCACGCTGAGCTCCAGCCCCAGATGTCCAGGACATAGTCCCACCCTTTGTTCAGGGGTCCCTCCATCCCAGAACCCCAGCACCCGATGGGGGGAAGGGTGTCAGTCTCTCCACGCCCCAGGGGAGGACCCCGGCCTGCTGCCCTGTCCTGCCCAGGCCCTGCAGGGGGAGAGGCTGTAGCACCCGCCAGGTACCAAGTAACTCTGGCAGGATCACTTAGCTCCTTTGACCTCAGCTTCTTCAACCACAAAATCAAACTCTCCCTTCTGTCCACTTGGAGGGGGAGGGTGACGAGCTTAGCAGTGACTCCTAGGAGGCTCCAGGAAAAGCTGAACAGGGACAGAGGGCGGACCCGGCCAAGCCTGTTTTAGACCAAACTAGACAGGGTGGTCTTTTTCCTTCCCCCACCTCACAGCTGATGGCGCCAGCGTGATCCTGACAGTGTACACCCTCTGCTCCCGCCCCAGGATCCCCAGCACACAGGATGGTCCTCCTGGTCTGGGGACAGCCTCTGTTTTGATTGCGGCCCCTGGCAGCAGCCCAGAGCCCGGCAGCCCCTTTGATGTGGTGAGGTCTTGGTGGCCTCGCCCCTCAGTGCCAGCTGCAATTCACTCCCTCCCGAGGGTCATAAAAGCCTCTGATCTCCAGACGCCCCTCTGCAGCCCCTCCAGACACAGTCTTTTTATTCCCAGGATGGCCAGGAGATGGGCTTGTCTCTCCTTTCAAAACTGATGAAAATCCACTTGGGCCTTTATCATGTTAAGTGACCTCCAAAATGACCCCTGCACACTTCCAAACATCCCAACGGGGCTGGAGTTACAGCTCACAAACTTTCTCCCATCCTTTATCTCCTTCTGACAGATGGCCCCGGCCACCCTCCCCGCACATCCTGGATGCTGGTTTTAATTTGAATAATACTGACCAAAGAAAAACAAAAACATAAAAATCATCGGCTGTCACTGTCATCTCTGGAGTCAGCATACTCCTTGCTGACAAACTTCTCAGTACACTCACAAATCTTTCCATACACAAAATTAGATCTATTACGATATGTAAGTTTTTATTCCTCCTGTTTCACCTAATATATTATGAATCTTTTCCTTGTGTTCATGAGAAATGATGTTCTAGAAGAATTGTCAATGGTTTCCCAGTACTCCAGAGTCCAATTACACCATAATTTATTAAGGCTCTGAACACTTAGGTTTTTCAAGTTTGACCCCATTACAAACAACGCCACCCAGGCTCTTACAGCTAATCTGGGGGACTTTCGTGATCATTATTTCCTGAGAACAATCTCCTAGCAATAGAATTGCAAAACTTTAAGACTTTTGAAAAAGCAGCACAGGGCAGCACCTGTGGCTCAGTGAGTAGGGCGCCGGCCCCATATACTGAGGGTGGCAGGTTCAAACCCCGCCCAGCCAAACTGCAACAACAACAAAAAATAGCCGGGCGTTGTGGTGGGCACCTGTGGTCCCAGCTACTTGGGAGGCTGAGGCAAGAGAATCGCCTAAATCCAAGAGCCGGAGGTTGCTGTGAGCTGTGACACAACAGCACTCAACTGAGGGTGACAAAGTGAAAAAAAAAAGAAAAGAAAAAAAAAGAAAGAAAAAAGGGCAGCACCTGTGGCTTAGTGGTTAGAGTGCCCACCCCATATACCAAGGGTGGTGGGTTCAAACCCGGCCCCCGCCAAATTGCAATAAAAAAAAAAAAAGCCAGGCATTGTGGCGGGCACCTGGAGTCCCAGTAACATAAACAAAAACAGGCTGAGGCAAGAGAATAGCCTAAGCCCAAAAGCTGGAGACTGCTGTGAGCTGAGAGGGACAAAGTGAAGCTCTGTCTCTAAAAAAACAAAACAAAACAAAAAAGAAAGAAAGAAAATGCCATGCAGGCTACGTTAACGAGTTTGATGAAAATATTTCAGAGTGTATATGAAACCAACACACGGTACCCCATGATTGCATTAATGTACACAGCTATGATTTAGTTTTTTAAAAAAAGGAAGAAAGAAAAAGCAGCACGCATGAGTTGAGCACCCATGTCACTCACAATTTGTGTGCAATTGTTCGGGGGTAGGGGACTGAGAAAAAAGCCAAAGCAAGAGAAGGCAGTGGTCTGAGGAGGGGTCTGCACCAACCAGACCCAGATGCCATCAGCAGTGCCATGTGGGGAAGGGGCTTATAAAGGGCTGAGCCCCTGAGCCCCTGAGCAGGATGGGGCATCAGACCAGCGCACAACCCCGCTGTGTTAGAGTTAGAGAAACTGAGGCACAGAGATAGCCACCGAGGATAGTGTCACCTCAGGACTGGCATCTTGCCAACATGGCCGTGTGCGTTTTTTGACCTGAGTTCTGCTCAGGGAGAAGCCCTGAGGTGGGAGGCTGAGCCTTGGTGTGGAAATGTTAACCATCTTTCTCCACCTTCCAGGCAGGAGTGGGAGAGAGTGGGGGAGCCCTGGGGAGGTTGGCCGCCCGCAGGTAAGGGCAGCAGTGGTAACCCATAGGAGCCTCGGATGGCTCAAGGACTCTGGGCCCATTACCACTTAATCCACACCCCAGAATGAGTGGAGGTGGGTACCATGGCTTTGTAAGAGATGCTCGCTCTCAACAGAAAGCAGTCTGTACAAATCTTCATGTAAACACAACCTCTTTTGTGAAAGAAAAAAGTCTTCACGATGCAGGGCCTAGGGCAGTGGTCCTCACACTTGAGAGTGTCTAAGATTCACCTAGTAGGAAAAGTGGGGGAGTGTGAATGCAGAGTGCAGGCCCCACACTGGGAGTTCGAAGCTTGGCACCTGGAGCTCATTCCTAAAGCTCCCTGGATAAGTCAGATGCAGGCGGACCCAAGACTTGATCTTCCGGAAACATTGAAGAGAGTGCATTCGATGTTCATCCTGGATCCCCGACAAAGTAAGCTGCCATGAAGTTCGTACAACTGAGACACGCTCGCCAAAGAAGACCTGCGTCCTCAGGGTCCTGTTAGTGACCTGTCCTCCTCCCACACAGCTGCAGGTGAGCGTTTCATTCTGTCCTCCTCAGATCGCCAGACCTCACAGGCGACCTTACAGCATTTGCCCAGTAGATGGCACTAACTCATCTTAAATGCCATTCCTGAAAGGATCCTGCAAGCTCAAGATAGAGACGCAGATGCAGAGAACCGGCAAGACAGCGCCAACTGTGTCCGAGGACAGTCAGAACCAGAAACGGCCGACACTGACCACCTGTCCTGAAATGACATAATGGAAGTTTAAACCCTCCTGGATGTAACTTGGAATCTGGCATCTAGCACCGACTGCCACATTTGTTTTCAAAAATCACCTGCTGCTTCCCAAACCTGGGGCCTGGCAGCCGCTCGCGAATTGGAAGCAAAGACCTAGAACGTTGCCATAGCCTGCAATGACCACAAGATGGCGCTGCTGCTCTCAGAAGGACAAGACGCCTAAGAAAATCTTAACTCCTGGAATAAAGACTTGAGAGGGTTACCTGAAAGTGAGACGGTGGCGCTGGGAGAGGGGTGGAAAGAGACACGCTGATCAGACTTGCAACCTGTCTCTCGACTTCATGATTGCCTTACTGCCCTGCTGCTGCTGCTGCCGTCACTGGGGGTTACGCTGACTTAGGGGTTGTGCCAGGCCGGTGCACGCGTGGTTTCATTTCAAGTTCATAAGTCTTGGGCGATCCCACGAGGTCTCCACTTCTGGGAGGAAATATGTGGGAAACCAGAGACTCGGACCTCTTGCGCGTTCTCAGGAGAAATGGGAACAGTGATCTAATTCTGGCCACGCGGACAGTAGGAATGGTGGGCCTTCTGCATGTAAAAGGCTGAAACTTCCTTCCCGGCAAACTCTCGAGCACCTCCTTTGAGCCGGGCTCTGACCCAGGTGCTAAGGAAAGAGGCTGAGGACGCAGAGAGACCACCGCAGGGCGCGCTTCTGGGTCTGCACCAACCAGGGAACCAGGAGAACCCGGCAGAGAAAGTGCTGCGCTTGCGTTGGAGACGACCTCACGGTAATCTACACCTGCCACCGCGGCTTACAAGAGCCAATTGCTAAATTTTCAGAAATTTTGAGCCCATTCTTAAATATATCCTTTTTAAAGTTAAATTAGGAGCTGGGCGCGGTGGCTCATGCCTGTGATCCTTGCACTCTGAAAGGCGATGGTGTGTCGGTTGCTTGGATCAGGTGTTCTAGACCAGCCCGAGCAAGATCAAGACCCCTGTCTCTACTAAAAATATAAAAACTATCCAGACATGGTGGTGGGCTTCTGTAGTCCCAGCTAATCTGTAGGTTGAGTCAGGAGGATTGTTCGAGCCCAAGAGTTGGAGGTTGCTGTGAGCTATGACGCCACTGCACTCTACCCAAGGCGAGTGAGACTCTGTCTCAAAAATAAAATAATACAATAAAGTTAAATTATATAAACTTACAATGAAAAAAGTTGTATTTATAAAACAAAGGTAATTTACTCAAAACTCATCACTTCATAACTAGTCTACATTTTCCAGTTATCTGTGCCAGGTATAAGCAAATTGTGTCTGTAAAGGGACAGGTAATAAATATTTTAGATTCTGCGGGCTGCGTGATTTCTGTCACAGTTGTTTAAGGCTGGTACTTTCTGAGCACTGATATGACACTCAAAGGGAATGTTTCATTGGGGCATTTTGGATTTCCAGTTTCTGGATTACAGGTGCTGAATATTCTAAAATCTGAAAAAATCTGAAACCCAAAACACATCTGAGCATTTCAGACTTAAATATATAGTCATGACTGTGTTCTATAAACTGTTATTTACAAGAACAGGTGGCAGGCAGGTAGGGTCCACCAGCTGCAATTCGCCAAGCGCTGTCCGTGCTCTGCTATTTATTTATGTCTATCATATCCACGTGGTGAAGGTGCCACGTACTGTACTAGTCCTCCTGGGCAGCTCTTCCTAACCCCACCTTCTGCAGTGTTGCCTTCATAGCTTGCAATGGTCGGTATTTACACCACTAAATGGGCAGAAGCTACAGATCAGGGCTTCCCCTTGCACCCCAGAGAGCTGATTGTTAAACGCTTAACAGCAATACCCCAAGATGTCTTCAGGGAGCAGACCTCACAACAGAAACCTAAAGCAACCCTTACGTCCTTCTGTCCTGCGGCTGGTCATCCCACCCACAATGGGTGACCTTCAGGCACATATTGATAAAACAGTCTCAAGTTTGTGGAGACGGCCAGAGACAGTATAACACACTCTTGTTTAAAATACATGTATCCCAACCCAGCCACGCAGCAGCCAAGCAGCCTTTTCTCTCTAAAGCCAGTTCCAAGGTTGTTGGGGACCACTGTGAATTTTTTTTTTTCAGTGACTGGCAGAGATGAGAAGATGAGGGAAAAATGAAGAGTCAAAGATATAAAAAGAAAGTTTTTATAAAAAGTTGGGGGGGACTTCCCACCTCTATACACGAGGACAGGTGAAAAACCCCTAACTCCCCATTAGCTCTGGGTTTATTACACATTTCACTGTTTTAATTTTCAGTCTAACAAGGGAAGGCTAAACTTTTATATTATGGTTTTTGTTGGGCTTATATTTTTTCTTTCTTTCTTTCTTTCATTATTTTTGTTGTTGTTGTTGCAGTTTGGTCAGGGTCGGATCTGAACTCACCACCCTCGGTAGACAGGGCCAGCACCCTACTCACTGAGCTACAGGCACCACCCAGGCTTGTATTTTTTAGCCAAATTATTTTTTAACTATTTTGATTAGATTAATTTATGTATGTATGTATTTTTTATGTATTTTTTTTTTCTTTTTGTAGAGACAGAGTTTCACTTTATCGCCCTCAGTAGAGTGCCGTGGCGTCACACAGCTCACAGCAACCTCCAACTCCTGGGCTTAGGCGATTCTCCTGCCTTCACCTCTCAAGTAGCTGGACTACAGGCGCCTGCCACAACGCCCGGCTATTTTTTTGTTTTGCAGGCAGGCCGGGGCCTATGGGGCCTGTGCCCTACTCAATGAGCCACAGGCACCGCCCCTAGACTAATTTATTTTTTACTTTTATTATTTTAAGTCATTTATGATCTTTTTTTTTGAGACAGAGTCTCACTGTGTCACCCTCAGTAGAATGCCATGACATCACAGCTCACAGCAACTTCCAACTCTTGGGCTTAAGCGATTCTCTTGCCTCAGCCTCCCACGTAGCTGGGATGACAGGACTACAGGTGCCCACCACAACACCTGGCTATTTTTTTTCTTGCAGTTGTCATTGTTGTTTAGCAGGCCCGGGCCAGGTTTGACCCCACCAGCCCTGGTGTATGTGTCCAGCACCCTAACCACTGAGCTACGGACACCAAGCTATTATTTATGATCTTAACGTAAACAGAGTATGGGACAGGGAACACGGTTTAGGAGTAGGATGTTAAAGTAGATCCCAATCAGACCACGTCCACAAATTTAAGAGTGGCGATTAAACTCTCAGGAAGACTTGCGGGAAGACGAGTCGGTGTTGCTGTGAATATTGAGATAACAGAAGGAGGTATTTTCCTCTTTCTCTCTTACCAAGGTTTAGGGGTCTGTCCCGTCTCTAGTGCGTTTTGTACTCCCCCCCATTTTCCTAATTTTCCGAATGTCCTCACTCTCCCTGGAAGGGCAGGGAGCCTCCTCTCAGCGCTCAGTGACCTCGGATCCGCGCTGAGGGAGTGGCAGAATTCTGGCAGGACAGTTTTTGTTGGAAATGTCAGGCTTCAGGCTGTTGCACTTTGTACCAGAATTGGGGCTCCTGGTATCGCTACTGTGGTCTGAATGTGTATTTTTTTTCTGATCTACTTTTTTCCTGTCTCTTTTCTCTTTTGTCCATCATCTGTAATCATTTTCTTACTTTAATTTTTAACTTATTTATAACAAATAATTGAAGATTGGTCTTAAGTTTATTAAATCATTATTTTAGTAATGTAAGTACATCGAGGCATGACTCTTTCCTTAAGTACCCGCACTTTCACCCGCAGAAGGCACAGCTGAGCAGCACGCATGGGGCCCAGGCCTAACTGCGTTTATTCCACAGGCTGCTGAGCTCTGCCTGCCACCAAATAGAACCCAAAAGATTAGACTTGAAGGGTCGCTTCCAATGTCTCACAAATCTGAGGAGGGATGGAAGGCATCCCCGGCAAAGTCAACTTCCTTGCTGGTCTTTAAAACGCTGTAAACAGGGCGGCTCCTGTGGCTCAGCGAGTAGGGCGCCGGCCCCATATACCGAAGGTGGCGGGTTCAAGCCCGGCCTCGGCCGAACTGCAAAAACAAAAAAATAGCCGGGCGCTGTAGCGGGCGCCTGTAGTCCCAGCTACTCGGGAGGCTGAGGCAAGAGAATCGCTTAAGCCCAAGAGCTGGAGGTTGCTGTGAGCAGTGTGACGCCACGGCACTCTACCC
>CAUYON010066757.1:0-11375 GCA_963573935.1 Arctocebus calabarensis | reverse complement strand
GAGTGATTTCTTTTATCTATTTCCTTGCTCTAAGTTTCCTTTCACTTCCTCTTGCTCTTTAAGTTGCCATGCTCTACTAGGGTTTTGATGAGTCCTTTTGGTACAGGACCAGAAGGATGAGAAGATTGAAGAGCAAGAAGAGAAAAAAGAGAGAAAAAAAGAAAGAAAGAAAGAAAGAAAAGAAAAGAAAAAGGAGAAAGGAAAGGGGGTAGGTAAAAGGGACTATTGCCAAAAAGAAGAGAGGCACAGGAAGAAGGGGACAGGAGCAATATAGGTATACAGTAGGGTACTTTGAACCAACCTTAAAAACCCCCAACATCTGGGGATGCCAGATTGGGCAGTTCCTTTGAGGTGAGCAACTCTTTGCCAGCCTGTTTAGACACAGTACCCCACTTCTACCAAATAGAGAGGAAAGACAAAAATGCTATAAATCAAACCAAAACTAGCAAACAGAAAACTTTATGGGATAAAATTGGGAGAAAAACAAATAGGGGTAGAAACACTAACAAAAGTGAAATTCTAGTTGTTGAAAAGGCAACAATGGAAAATTATATTTAAACTAGAAAAAATGAAGAAATAAAGAAAGAAAAAAAGAAAAAATCTATAGGGAAAATGTTGAAATTAAAAAAATGAAAAATAAAAACAAAAACAAACAAACAAAAAACAAAACCAAAAAACAAAGCAATATATATATCTTGCTGAATATTGTCTGGGCAACAGGTGATCTTCTGAGGGTATGAATTGTTAATCATAATGTTGATATGGCTATACGAGATGGAGACTGGGAGCCTCTGCTGATTTCTCAAACCCCGCAGGGTGGAGAGCCTAAATCTCCCCTCAGCCTGCTTAAAAGGCACTTTACACTGCTAACCTTGGCTAAGCAGAAGCTTTCCCAGGAAAGCACTTGTTGCTGAGATCACTCCTAAAGTGGCTATTCACTTACCCAGTATGCCCAAATTGGTCTCACTCTATGTCCCTGAGGGCTAAGGCTGCAAGGCGTCTCAGTCCCCGCTTTTAGGCTGCTCAGTCAATAGATTATTCACTCTCACCTGATCCTTGCTCTGTGACCCTGAGGGTGGAGCTTGCCAGGGCAGCTCTCCCACAGTTGCTTGGCATGGCCCACAGCCAAGTATTATTAGCTCCATCTGGCTCAGAGGCTCAGTCTGGGGCCCTAGACAATGCTTAAAGGCCTCTGTACTTAAGGTAGTTCAACTGAGTGCCAAGTCCAAAAAAACCAAAACCAAAGCTCACGGGTAAGGCCCTTCCAGTTTGCAATCTCACTGCTACTGTACTTCCAGCTGCTGGTGGGATTAGACTGAACGAACACATGTGACCACTTGCCAGTTTTCCACTGCTTTTGTCCTCCTCATGGGGTCCAGAAGTCTCATGCTGACTTCCTGTGTCCCCAAAGGGATGTTTCTGGGCAGATTCCACCAGCCAGAGATGCCTGTAGTCTTCTTGCCCCAGACTCACCATGCCCAGTTGCAAGTCGGCTGCTATCTTCAGAAAGTCTTTTTATTTCAAGTCTTTTTATTTCCTATTCTTAGGAAAAACCTATCCCTTGGCCATGAATATTCCTCCCTTCAAGGAATTAGTGAGACTTCAAAAAGTTGAAAACACCTTCCTTTAACTGCAGCTGCACTTTTCAGGCCTGTCTACTCTCTTATTCTTCAGAGAGTGTGCTTTCATTTTCCCTTTCAATAAAAGCTGCATGCTTTTAAAAACAAATTTATGTCAGAATATTACAAGGGTACATACATTTTGGTTATATAATTTGCTTTTGTACATTTCAAATCAAAGTTATAAGCATGTCCTTCACCCAGAATGTGCACATTGTAGCAGTTAGGTGAATTTACCCAGCCCCTCCTTCCCACTCCCACCTACTTGATCTCCATTGATTTTACTTCCATACGTGCACACAAGTGTTATTCATCTAGTTCCAATTTAGTATTGAGTACATGTGGTGTGTGTTTTTCCATTCTTGTGATACTTCACTTAGAAGAATGGTCTCCAGTTCCATCCAGATTGTTACAAAAGACACCAGATCACCATTTTTTTAATGACTGAATAGCATTCCATGATGCGGAGAGAAAGGGATGTTTACACTCTGTTGGTGGGACGGCAAACAAGCTGCTTGCCCTTGACTTACAATATGGTGCATCCTGAAATTCTTTTCCTGGATGATCACCAAGAATCTGAATGAACTTCTACTCAGAGAACATTAACAGGGGGGTGGAGCCATATTTGAATTATTGAGATTACCATTACTAGACACAGAAGCCTCCTTAAGAATTTTTATCTTTAATTTCAAGTGTTTCCAGATTTGAGTTGAAGTAATTTAGTTGTAATAATTCTAATAGTGTCCAGCAATACAATATGCTATGTACCACTTCTACATTTGCAAATGTATTTAGGGGCTTTTGTGGACTAATATATGATGACTTTTACACAGATATCCTACTGTAATACCAAACATAGGTTTGATAAAATGAGTCAATTAGCTTTCTATCTTTTATATGTTGTGAAACATTTGAAAGTACACTTAGAAGTTTATGTTACTTGAAAGTCTGGCAACACTTACCTTTGAATGTTTTTCTCTATTCTTGTCTGTGTTTTGATCAATCCTAGCTTTCTAGATCTTCTTGAATGAATATTGGTAATTTATAAATTTCCATTTATATCTTTTAGATTTTCATAATATTTAATGTACAATAGTTTTATAAATATTTTCATATATAGGCAAATATATTTAAATTCTATTTCCTATTACGTCTGCTTATGTTTTCTCTCTTTCTTTATACTTTTTCTTTCAGCAAAGGGTTTTATATTTTATTTTTTGAAAGAGCTATACTCAGTTAATAAAAATATGGACATTAAGAAAACAAATGGTGCAGGCACAGTGGCTCACACCTGTAATCCTAGCATTCTAAGAGGCCAAGATAGGAAGATTGCTTGAGGATGGGTGTTTTGGACAATCATGAGCAAGAGTGATACTCCAGCTCTACAAAAAATAGAACAATTAGCTTGGCATGGTGGTATGTAGCCTATAGTCTCAGCTACTTGAGAGTTTGATTGAGGAGAATCATTTGAGCCTAGGAATTTAAGGTTGCTGTGAGCTTTGATGATGCCTCTACATTCTAGCCTGGGCAACAAAGCAAAACTCTGTCTAAAGAAAAAAAAAAGTAAACAAAAGAAAGAGAAAAAGAATAGATGAAAACTCTATGACTCTACACAAATATAATCAAAGAGCTATTTGAAATGACCAAAATGTACTTTATTAATAAATGCATGAGTTTAGAAGAAACTATATAAGCAGAAAAAGACAGAACATATGTTATTACATTCACCCACATTACAACTTTGGAGAAACTCACCTACATAGCAAAGATTAAAAGCAAATAATGAGCAGGCATGATGACACATACCTTTAGTCTAGACACTTGGGTAAAGGGGTAGGAAGATCCTTTGAGCCTAGGATTTTGAGAGAAACCTGAACAATATAGCAAGACCCCATCTAAAAAAAAAAAAGGAAAGAAAAAATGAATGTAAAAATAGTTACAGTTTAGAGACTTGTTGGGTTTTCTCACTTACTATTTAAATTCATTATTATTTAACTTGCTTTCCCTTTCCCCAGAAATTTTCTGCAAGCAACCCCCAGCCATCCCCAATGGATATTTCTTCAGCACCAACCAAGACTATTTTGAATACGGACAGGTGGTGACCTATCGCTGCAAAAAGGAAAAGCCCTTTTTCCTTGTGGGTGAGGCCTCCATATATTGCACCAGCGATGATGATCAAGTTGGCATCTGGAGCGGCCCTCCCCCTCAATGCATTGTACCTAATAAATGCACGCCTCCAAATGTCGAAAATGGAATGATAGCATCTCATAACAGAAGCTTATTTTCCTTAAATGAAATTGTGGTATTGAGTTGTCAGCCCAGCTTTGTCATGAAAGGACCCAGCAGAGTGCAGTGTGGAGCTCTAAACAAATGGGAGCCGGAGTTACCCAGCTGCTCCAGGGGTGAGTCTGAGTGAGGCCTTGAGGGGTTTACAAATTCCATGAGCTGCTGGAGGATCAGGAGATTAGCGTTTTTTCCAAGGGAGGGATGTGTGGTGAATGAGCTGGGGAAGTAGATCTTGGGGTGTGGGTAAGAAATTAAAACTATATGTGTGTTTATACATGCATGTGTGCTGAAATTGAGAAGCAAAGCAAAATCTTGGCAAGGATTATGATGTTTCCTTGGAATTCTTATAAATGGATCTCTCAGGTACTCCTGATTATAATAACCACTTGTATGTAATGAGTGATTCCTTTAGTTAGGTACCATCATATAGGCTATATTTGTATTTCATTCTTAAAACTATAAAGTAGTTACTATTCTTTTCATGTTTTGCAGAGAAAATATGTCTTAGAGAGAGGTTAGATAGCTGTCCAATAAGAAACAGACACCAACTTGAAGGCTAAAGATGAGCCCAATTCTGCCTGTCTCCAGCGTATTGCTTCTGCCAGTCAGCATTGAGCCAGGCAGGAAATCAAAACCCAGTCTAGGATCTCACACTTGTAATCCAATGTTTTGGGAGGCAATGATAAGATTACTTGAGGCTGAGTGTTTGAGATCAGCCTGGGCAATATAGCAAGACCCCATCTCTACAAAAATAAGTAAAATTAGCTGGGTGTGGTGATTTATGCATATAGCCCTAGCTACTCAGGAGGCAGGAGGATGGCTTGAGCCTAGGAGTTCAAGGTTGCAGTGAACTAAGATTGCCCCACATTCCATCCTGGGAGAGAATGCAAACTCAGTCTCAAAACCAAGAAACAAATGAAAAAAAAACAAACCTCAAGTCAGTTTGAATCATTCAATGAGTGAGGGATTTTCTGCAGGGTAGGGACCTGCAGGGTAGGGACCAGGAATAGAGGGCAAGAGCCTCCCCTCGTGTTGAGATGGCCACTATGTCACTGGGCAGGAACCTTCTTGAATCCTACTAATGCTGCAGGAGCCACCACTGCTGCCAGAATGTAGCTGATCTTGCTGGAGCCAAATCATTGGCATTGCTAGATTTGAAGTTGCTGTTCTCTAACTGAGAATCATCAATACTGCTATTGTCTGACACACCTTTGGAAGGAGAATGGCTTCTGGCAAGATCCTGCCTTTTAATTTGGCAGTCATAGTTCCAACTGGCAAGACCAAACCAGAGCCTGGTTGTAAAGGAAGAGAAAAACTTGTAGTTTTCAGGTTTCTGTCCCTGGCAGTGAAAGGAGAATGTAGAAATGTGAGGCTGGAGTTGACAGATAACCAGCACAACACTTCAGTATCCTATCACAGTGCATTGATTAGTCAAAAGACACACAAGGAAAACAGCCCTGAAATAAACCTTATAGCATCACGGTATTTATAAACTCCTCCAGGAAGGCATTTATTCCAGTCTAAACCCCACTGTATACTTGAGAACACTGAACGGAGAACTGATATGTTCAAAGCCAAATTGAAATTATTTTTTTGCCATTTTACAACAGTTTTATATAAGTTAGTCGAGCCCAAAACATGTTCTAAGTCCCTGAGTTCAGACCAACTAACTGCATAGAGAGCCAGAGACTCCTTTACAACTATATGGCTATGTGCAGAATGCACACTCATGGTGACTGCCGGTCTGTAAAAGATCTGGTCAATGCTAGCCCATCTTCTCATTGGAGGGAAGTGAACAGCTAAGCAGCACCTTGCTGTACGGAGTGTGAAAAAGAGACTCACAGTTTTCCACCAACCTATGTCAAGTGACCCCCTCCCCCCCACGAGAGGACTTGAAAGGAGCCTAGGACAGATGGCTGAACTATCCCCGCTACCCACTTTCCACTTAGTTTGGTGCACCAGGTGTGTGATGGGTTGTGAATGAGGGATCTATTAGAGGAAGGAGGCTTGGGCTTTTTTTATTGTCTAAAATGTGAAACTGTAAATGGTGACACATTTCTAGAAAGGGAGCATGAAGACAAAAAAAATCTATCAGTCCTAACAATTATGCACTGGGTGAACAGAATTTGGAAGCATTCTAGAATCTGGAAGCCTGGTGCATGATCTCAGGTACACGCTTTATGTGAAAAACAACAGATTGAGGATGCCTCAGTTCTGCAGTGTATGAGTTCTACACCCCCCCACCCTGTGTAATTATTTTGTCATCAATAATATAAGGTCAGCCTACCTTTTTTTTTAAACATATGAACTTATGATTTGCTTGGCCAGTTTACCTTTAAGCAAAAGATATTTTCACACAATTAATGGGACTTTCATTCTCTTTCCACAGTGTGTCAGCCACCCCCAGAAATCCTGCATGGTGCACATACCCCAAGTGACAAGAACAACTTCTCACCTGGGGAGGAAGTGTTCTACAGCTGTGAACCTGGCTATGACCTCACGGGGGCTGCTTCCCTGCACTGCACACCCCAGGGAGACTGGAGCCCTGCCGCTCCCAGATGTGCAGGTGCCTGGACTCTCGTCTGGCTTGACGTTTTCACCTTGTGTCTTTATTCTCCATGTGCCAGCATTGTTTCAATTTGTTTTTCTTTTTCTCCAGTGAAATCCTGTGATGACTTCCTGGGCCAGCTCCCTAATGGCCGTGTTCTAATTCCACTTAATCTCCAGCTTGGAGCAAAGGTGTCCTTTGTTTGTGATGAAGGGTGAGTATGTCAGCTTCCCTCACCTGCAGGTCTTTGAAACTAGACTTTGGAATTAGTCCTAAAATGGGAGATTTGGTGAGGCTTGAAAACATATACATATATTCACGTCTGGAGAGTAGCTTTTGGAAGCATGTATAGGAAGTAAGAGAAGAAACTCTCCAAATGACTTCTTTCACTGGAGATGTCTCAAGTGAAAAAAAAAATCATTTGGAGGGTCCCAGAAAAGAAAAAATCTGATACATAACAAAAAGCTTATTCCAAATAGCTAATTTCATTTAAGAATCATTTCGGTGATTTCTTTCTTTCTTTTTTTTTTTTAATTGAATCATAGCTGTGTACATTAGTTCAATCATGGGGTACAGTGTACGGGCTTCACATGCAATCTGAGATATTTTATCAACCTGATTGACATAACATTCATGAGATTTTCTCGTTTACTATGTGAAAAAATTTTGATCCGTATTTAGAAGTTTTCTCCTGACCCTTCAAATATGTACCACACGTGTGATCTCACCCTTTGTCCCATCTCCCTCCACCCTCTCCCTCCCCTTCCCTCCCTCTCCCCTTTCACCGTCTTCCTGTGCAATAAACGGGGAAAAAATATTTGCAAGTTACGCCTCTGACAAAGGCTTAATAACCAGAATACATAGAGAACTCCAACGTATTTGCAAGAAAAGAACAAGAGATCCCATCTCAGGATGGGCAAAAGATCTGAAAAGAAACTTCTCTAAAGAAGACAAGCTCATGGCCTTCAAACACATGAAGAAATGCTCGTTATTCTTAATCATCAGAGAAATGCACATCAAAACTACCTTGAGATATCATCTAACTCCAGTAAGATTAGCCCACATGATGAAATCCCAAAACCAGAGATGTTGGCGTGGATGTGGAGAAAAGGGAACACTTCTACATTGCTGGTCGGTGATTTTTTTCTCCCATCAATAGTGAAATGAAAAAAAAAATAGTGAGAGTGAAAGTGTAAAAATAAACTTTTAAACATTCTGTCACGTATCATCTGGTAAGTAGTGGGCTGTGGGCTCTGAAATGGGACCATGGTGGCTGATACTGATATTTTAGGGAGGGCCAGGAACTTGCTCTATGAATCTAGTGCTCTTCACAGTGTGCACAGCTCTCTGTGGCAACTATCAAGCATGGGCCAAAAAAGCACACGCACTCAAAATGTTCCCAGACTCCATAGTGGGCTCCAAACACCAGCACCTAGTAAGATTTAGGAGGACATCAGGATTCGTAGTAAGAATTTTTGGATGATGTCATACAAAAGTCATCTCCTCTGCTCGTCCTTTTTTCTCCTACAATCTTCAATCCTACTCTTCAATAGCCTAACATGCTGTTGTGAGCCCCCTTCACAGCCGTCACAAGTGTACAGACAAAAGAACAATCTCTTTTCTCTTGCCAGTGATTCTCCACATTTCCAGCATTAACTGGGAGCCGTTTTACTTGTGGCTCCAGCGTTAGAAGGATGTTGCACTAGAAGGCTGGGTTTTCAGTCATGACAGTGAGTAGGTATATCAGGGTCATCATGGGATGATCAGTGAGACTCTGAGTCTGGGTCCAGGGCCAAGGAGAGGGCGGCTAGGCTATGACTGCCTTCTTCAGTTCAGGCTGGGAAGTGTGACCGAGTTACTGCACTTTGCCATCCTATCTTGCTCCCTTAGTGAAGGCTGCCATTTTTCCAGAGTGATGTGGCCCCTGCACCTCTGCCACCTGCTGGTCCTCAGAATCCTGAGATTTGGGGCTGGGCATTCAATGGCCTTTTGACAAGAACAGCTCACCTATTCACTACCATTTTATTCTTCAGATTTCAATTAAAAGGCGATTCTGCTAGTCATTGTGTCCTGGTTGGAATGGAAAGCCTCTGGAATGGCAGTGTTCCTGTGTGTGAACGTGAGTAAAAAAAGGGAACATTTCACGTGTACCCCTTAATACACTTAGTATTTTGACCTATGGCTTCCCCCTTTGTGGTTCTTACATTTTCTAGTCTGCATTGTTGCAAATATTGCTTATTTTAACTCCTGTGATACATGTATCTTGCTGCGAATCACTGTGTGCATCACCTGTTTTGATCAATCTCTGCCATTTCAAAGTCTGTGTTTTGTTGTACTACATCCATGTTTTGGAGATTAGGTAATGTGAAGCTTAGACAAATTTTTCTTCCTTCCATCTGACCTCACTCCTTCTTTCTCTCACTCCCCTTCCTTCCTTTCTTTTTAATTCTGTTCCCTCATCAAAGTGCAGTCACTCTGATGTTCTCATGTATATTTGCTAACATGTAAATATTAAATGTTTTTTGTTCAATTTGCTATTTATTGAATGAACCAGATGAGCTAATTCCACAACCCCATGTTTCTTATACTTAGGTAGGGAGATGGACAAGGACAAAAGTCAGCAAATTAAATGCCATGGAGATAATAGACCAGGGCAAAGAGGAATGGGGGGAAAGTAGAGATTAACATTAGACAGGTTAGGCAATTTGACTCCTTCAAACTCTCATGATGCTGAGAGATTCATAAATAATAAATAGATTTTTTTGTAATGAATCTGATATATTTAGAGTCACTACTGACTTCTCCCAGTGTACCCATTTGTATTTTCCTCAATAGAAGATAGGGCTTTGCTCATTTCTTCGTCCTGAAGATTAGAAAATATGGCTTTTCTAAACAATCAAATTTTGCTGAAATGTTTGTCTTACTAGACGTCTACTTGGACATCTTACAGTGTTTCTCACAATAACATTTTTGGAAGAACATAATTGTTTGTAGATCCTTGCTGTCCCAAACCCCAGTAGTCCTTGAAGGAACATGCCGGGTGGTGACCTGCCCTCGTGTGTTACAGCTAAGTGACTTGGGTTGTTTCTTACGTCTCACAACTCTTACTAGTTGAAGTAGCTTCTTCCAAATTCCAACCTTAGTTAAAAATGCCAATTGGAAGTAAGGAGGACACTGTTCTCCATAAATAAGCAGGTGCTAGAAAAAATTAACAATTTGAATCCTGACTGAAAGTAAAGAGAGAAAATAAACAAACCCAGAAATTTTAAAAAGCAAAGCATCCTGAATCCATTTAGAGTTTCCTGTGATGACCTGTGGGTGTTTTAGCTCATTGCAGCCTTGCTATTGTACTGATTACTACAGTCATGACTGGATTAATGGTGACTATAAATAAGGAATCAAGGAAAGGTTTCATCTGCTTGCGGTGATTATCACACATGCACTTATTTTTATTTTTTTGTTTTTGAAAAATAAATGTATTTCAGGTTAATGTGAGGGTACAAACAACCAGGTCAAAATATTTGATTTTGTTAGGTGTGTGGTTATGTCCCACATACAGGTGTGCCAACCACACCCCCACCCCGTGCCCATTCAGTGAGAGCACCACCACCCTTTTTCCCCTCCTTTCATTCCCCCTCCCCTCAGCTTGAATTGAAATGCGTTTTTCTCCTCCATGGGCATGCATCAGATCGGCTACTGGCTTCGTATTAGCATTGAGTACATTGGATACTTGCTTTTCCATTCTTGTAATACTTTACTGAGGAGAATGTGTTTCAGCTCCATCCAGGATAGTACAAAAGATATGAAGTCACTATCATTTTTATGGCTGACTAGCATTCCATGGTGACATGCGTACATTTTAGAAACACTTCTTAGAAAGTATCTCCTTGGAGGACAAATACCTTGTTAGTGCCCCTCAGCCCTATGTTCCCAGGGCCCTGATGAGTGAATGACACAGAATAAATGCTGAATTAATCTGTGGTGATTAAATAAGTCATTTACCCCAGAATGACTATTTTTCTTCTTTAAAAGTTTGGTGTTTAATTAATGCATAATTTAATTAAAGGCAAAAGTTTCTATTGTCCAGAAAACTCAACTATCCAGAAGATATGGGGTAGACAAATTTCTTTTGTACTATTATTGCAAGAAACTTTGATGAAGATCTCATTCCGTTTAGTCCATTTCTTCAACGGCTTAATGTCCACTGTCATCTCCTTAGCATTTTTTAAATAGCACCAATCATAGGACCCTGTGATTGTGGAATATCTCTGATAAAACTTCCTGATGAAACTTAGAGTTCTTGCTTCCTTTTCAGGGATCTTTTGTCCAAGTCCTCCAGCTATTCTTAATGGAAGACACACAGGAAAACCTGTTGAGGTCTTTCCCTTTGGAAAAGAAGTGACATATACATGTGACCCCCACCCAGATATAGGGATGCCCTTCGGCCTCATTGGGGAGAGCACCATCCGCTGCACAAGTGATCATGAAGGCAACGGGATTTGGAGCAGCCCTGCCCCTCGCTGTGGACTTCTGGGTTAGTGCACATTTCTCCACATCTATGGATTCTCCCCATATTTCTGTAATTTCACTGTCATATGTACTTGTGTATTTGATACAATTAAATGCCAAACCAATAATAAATGGTTCAAAGATATGTCACACATAAGATTCTGATGACCTTTGCAGCTGGAGGGGCTGGTGAAAAAGGAAGGAGAGGACAGGTAGTGGGGAGGTCCTTAATCAGAAAAAATATTTTCAAATATTTTTTTTTTTTTGGCAGTTTTTTGGCCGGGGCTGGGTTTGAACCCACCACCTCTGGCATATGGGGCTGGCGCCCTACTCACTGAGCCACAGGCGCCGCCCAATATTTTCAAATCTTAAGAATTGAAAACAAATACCTATGAATTTAACTACTGTAAGTT
>CAUYON010066754.1:0-31398 GCA_963573935.1 Arctocebus calabarensis | reverse complement strand
AGCTGGGACTACAGACACCCGCCACAACGCCCGGCCATTTTTTGGTTGCAGCCATCATTGTTGTTTGGCGGGCCCAGGCTGGATTCGAACCCGCCAGCTCAGGTGTATGTGGCTGGCGCCTTAGCCCGTTGAGCCACAGGCACCGAGCCTGCATAAGTTTTGTTTGCTGTTTCTTCAGCATTGTTAGATGAATGCTGACCCTTCTCCCTCTGTGAGTTAAATCTGTAAGCAAAGGACCCTAAAGAGATCATTGCAATGGCCCCTTTGCAACTGGAAGTTTTAGCAGGAGGCTCACAGATCGCTATCATTCTTTCCCAGCCTGCAAGGTTTTTGTTTTGGTTTGGTTTGATTTTGTTCTTTAAGGTTGGAGCCTGGGAAGGAGATTCTGGTCAAATGGGACATTCATCTCTGCCTAGTTAAAAATGCATGTCTCATGTAATATGGAGGAATCCCTTAATCATAATTTGAAATTTTTCCTGCAAATAAATGTCTCTCTTTTTTTTAATTCCTAATTTAAAGTAGAACATCTTTTAACTCATAAATTCAGTCGTTAGCGGGATCCTTTCAGAGACAGTAGACTATGTTAAAAGAAAACCTTGATTAAGGACGTGTGACTTTTAAAGACTTTGAGCATTCAGAGATTCCTGAATGGGGATTGGGGAGTCACACCAGGGCACAGGGGACTAGCTCTCCCCTGGGAGGGCGTAGGGAACTTCTATATAGTATTTACCAAAGCAAGACAAAGCAATTTTGACCAGTTAGAAGTTAATCGATGGAAAGAATGATACACAGAAAGAAAGAAAAGTCATCATTTTTAAAAAAGAAGTTGATAGTTTCAGATCAGTGCAGTTTCTACTGTGAATTTATTGTTTACATTGGGCTTTGGTTTGTTCATGTCTCAATTTAAAAAGCCTGAACCACCGTAGTCTAACAGGTTCCCAATTAGAATTATTATCAACAACTTCAACTATTAGGTCAGAATATGGAGAACATCTCCCTACTCCAGTTATAACCCGTCATTTTTGAGGATCGGGGAGGAGGTGTCTTTCACAAAGCAAATCTGATAGTGCAAAGTAAAAACAAAATCATCTCCAGCATTCTTTCTTTTATAGTCGTTCGACTGTCTTTACACTGCACTGCTTGTGTTCTGAGAAGTTACGCTTTTCCTCCAGGTGTGATTCTGCCAGACTAACACATTCTGATGTTTTAATGTGGTCCTGACCCAAAGGAGATTTGAAGGAGAGACCTGACTTCTTCTGGGAAGTGGTTCTGCAAATTGTCATTATCTATATCGTTATCATTACCAATAGCTATTAATCCCCTCCAAGTTGACCTGAGTCAGACTTGCCCCGCAACAAAATCTTTCCCTCCCTTTGGTTTTTTTTGTAGGTTATAAAAGCTAGCAACGTGACATTGGTTTTTCTTGTTGCATTTGTTTGTTTGGGATTCATGTTACCCCTTTAATTTTTGCCCTTTCCTTAGCTTGTTTCTGTGAATTTCTCAGATCCTACTGGACTTTCACAGAAATGAATGCCTTTTTTAAGGATGTACCAATGATTAGTAAGGAATAAGTGTTGAACAAACTATGCTCCTGATAGGGTGAGACTTGTTGACTCCTGATTGCAATGAAGCCATCAGCTCTTCACCATCACATTACCTATCTCACTTGGGTGAAGCATAGGTGGTGTGTTTGGTTTAATTATCTCTAAAATAACTCCAGTGTCACCCTGGACATTCTTGCCCCACTACACTTACAAGTAGACTATATTTGAACACATCCTTCCAGTGTCCTTTTAAGGGAGGTCTTTCCGAAATACCATGTATTTGAGCATGGTAAAGAAAATTCTGGTCCATGCTGTTGTCATTGCTGCTGTGGGGAACAAGGCTCTTGCCCCCCTCCCAAGGTTTGCTGAAAACATCCCTGACATGAGGCAGATAGGTTTTTTTTAACACAAATACATAGGAACCTTCATAATGAAAGGTCAAAGACACAGGGAACCGGCCATTTCTGTACTGAGGTTCAACAAAGTCTAGACTGCCATGTAGAAATAGGATGCAATGTTACCCTACTGTGCTGAGCAGGGGAACCCATGAGGGCTGCCTGCCTAGATTCTTCCTGCGTGCTCTGAAGCAGTGTTCCTCCCCTCCGGGTGTGGGCCAGGGCCCTTTTTGAAATGAGATGAGAGCCTCACGACCTACAGTCAAACAAGGTAGGCCATGTAATTTCTTGATGACCAGTTTTTATATGGAATAATGTTAGGTTTTATGGATCGCTTTGAGGGGGAGTGGTTCTGTCTTTTATGACCTGCCTTGGGGAAGAGGGATTCTGGTTTCTATGACCAGCCTCAGGGGGAAATGGGACCGAGAGGCAGGAAGGACCAAGAAGCCTTCCTTCTGACCCCATCAGAGGCAAGCTCGCATAATAATACCCTGTGGAAAGCAAGAGGAAGGGAAAAAAAGAATCTGTGAGATATGGATAGCAGTTAAAGGAGAGAAAAAATACCTGCATTTTAAAAAAACAGTCATTGTTGAAGGAGGGAGTTTGTAAGGTCGTCATAACCTGAAGTGAACCCTCAGGAGCTCACGTGGGGATATATGTAGGGTGACCAGGTTTTCTGCATTTTCTAGAATGACATCTTTCCTTTAGTGTGACCTGTTGTTGGATTATGCCTGGTTTAGAGTTCAAGTATGGTGTTCAGCGTAGGGTCTAAGAGGAGATTTTGGAAAACATTTTTTGTTTCCTTACCCTGCCTAGTGATGCAGAAACCACCAGTGTGAGCGGCAACGGGGCTTCCTCCAACACAGTTCAAGGTGAAAGTTACTCTTCTGACTTAAGTGTTATTTAATATTTCTGGACTTTGCCTTATTCAAGTAGATTACTCTTTCATTTCTTTTCTAAAATGCAATCAACCATATTCTGACGGTACATTTGATGTACCCATGTGGGCACACAGGTCATCTGATGTCAATGAAATGTATTTTTTTCTGGGTAGATTCTTTGGAATGCTTCATGTCAGAGTTTTCATGAAAGTGCTGGTTAGGGCCCTCACTCTTAAGCCTAACTCCCCTCATGACCTGCTGTTGGTTGTAGCCTGCAGTTAAGTTTTACCTTGTGAAACGCCACCGCAAGTACTAGAGATACTTGTACCTTCATTGTTGCCAGATTCAAATCTGTGGAGCCAAGCATTTATTGGATTCCAGTTAGTCAAATAAGGTTAAGCAACCACCCAAGACAATCTAAGCTCCCTCTTGCACTCAGGTATAAGTTAGTGAAACAGATTCATCTCTACAACTCAGAAATCCCTTGGAGCAGGCCAAGGTATTTACAGTAGGCAATGAGACCTTCTCTAGATCCGGGAGGCCTGGCAGTTCATGACATGGGAATTACTTCCCATTGAGCTTTTCTTGACAATTTTCTTCTTCTGATAGCTCCAAACATAAATAAACTGGAAGGGTTTGGGGTCCTACTTAACTATACTTAATTAATAATAGGTGTAGAGATAGAGGAATATGCCTGGAGAAAAGAAACGCTTTACTGTCACTTCAAGGGACACACAAAAGCACCAGATGGTTTATATTGACCTATGATACTTCTCTTTCTCAGTATACTTCCTTAAAAACCCCAAAAATTTCCCATCAGATCAGATGCGGGAGAGAAAAAAGAGAAAGAACAATAAAAAAGGTGAACCAGAAAGACTCTCCTGAATACTTTTACAATGATTGGGCAGTGTTTGGAGGAGATTTTTGTATGCCTCATCAACCCCCTGCTGTGATCCCTGGCTTGGATCATGATTAAGTGGTTATTTATTCATGGCAAGAACTTAACTCTTAAAATTAGAGTTGAAGGTAACAATGTGTTTTAATTACGCCTACCTGTATTACACTAAATTGACAATAGAACTCATAGATGTTCAAGGACATTGAGATGAGAATGGATGCCCTCAAGATGGCAACAGATTTTGAAAGATGGACGTCAGATAGACTTACTTGTTTTAGTGCCCCTAGGAAGGCTAAAACCCACGTGCCTGTAGACCTGGGAGCTGAGAAAAGAAGCAACCAAACTGATTTACTCCATAGGACAGAAGAAAGGCTCAGAAATCGGGGCCACTGGCTACCTCTGAGGGCAGGGCGTCAAAACAGGAAGATCCTTTTCAAGCCCTAAAATTAGTAACTGGACCCTCTGCTCCTCCCCTGCTTTGTGTGGCCAAGAGCCCCTTCCCCTCCTGTCTGGTGAGTTTAACCCTGAGGCTTTGGACTTAGGGAATCAGTCAGACTAAATTAAGACCTGCAGTGAGATCCCCATGTTGCAAATAATAGGATTAGGTGAAAAGTGTAAACATTTCACAACAGGGAGTCTCCTCCTCTCATCCCCTTCCCCCCCTACACACACTTTTTCTCTTTTACTTGATGTTAAAGAGAGGGTTTGGTATCTAGTAACAGGAAATGTGATAGCAGAGAGGGAGGAGTCCCCAGGAAGATGGGAAAGGGAAGCCCTGGGACAGCAGCTGTGCAGGGATAGAAACCAACCAGGGGATTGGAGCAGGAGCCTAGAGGATTCTGAAGTCAGGCCCCCCACGGCCTCACTGAGAGAGTGACTGTTACAGAGCGTGGAGTTGAATCAGACATAAATAGAAAACGGAGTAACAACAACAGAAGGAAGTGATGATTAACTCCAGGGACAACAAAAGCTTACAAAAAAGGAAATGTAGCACAGGGTCCCACATTGATTCAGTTGTGAAGGGTGTCTGTATAAGCAGAGTAATGTAGGCCCTGAAGATTCAGGAGGCTCCAAGGTGTCATTGTGATGTAGTTTCGATAGAAAGATTGAGACTGGGAGAAAGAGAGAGTTGGGTGGGGAGTTCATGTGTGTCCACATGTTTGCAATAAGAGAGCTAAATAATGCTCTTTTTCCAGAGTTCCACAGTTCAAAGTCAGTAGTTCATGTCGAAAATAGAAAAGCCAAAGGGGGTTGAAAGAGGTTACCTTTGGGCAGCAAGAACCAGAGATGAAGTTAAGAATTGTTATTTTCTTTTTGTACCTTGTTTATATCGTGTACTAATTTTTGGTTATATAAATGATGTACAAGTGTTGCTTTAGGAAAATTTTTAAATTGAACAAGAAGAAAGTAGACACCCTCTATAGGTATATATGAGATTGGAGTAAGTTCCAGTGTTTAAGAATTACATCTTTCCCAAGACCTTATACATGTGCTGTAGCAATTAATCAGACTAACCAGATTAGACCATACCCTGCTGTTACTTGCTGTCAGAGTTTTCGATCTATAATGAAATGTTAGTGGAAGACTGATTCTTTCTTAAAAGCACACATCTCTCTTCGGAGATTGTCCACACTACTTATTTAATGGAATCATAGTGACATAGTTCTTTTTTTTTTTTGTAGTTGTTTTGTTTTATTTTTTATTTTCTCACTTAGCAAAATGAAAAACTGGTAGTTCTGTGGAGTTCCCAGACCTTTTTTGCAAATCTTCTTCTTTATGAAATTTGAAAGCCTAGTATCCAGCGGATTAGATTATTTAATTTACTTATATTGATTGTTTTGGATAAAATCTATTTCCATCTGGTTTGTCTTCATTGCTTTGCCTAATGCATGAAAATGGCAAGGAACAAATGCCAGGCCTAGTGTTCTTTCTAAATGTCAAAGTCCCCCGGGGATTGTTTTTTACAAGCCGGTTCTTAAAAAGGGCTCTATTTGTTGCCCAGCAAATAGTTTTGTTTTTGTTTTGTTTTTAAACTGGGCATCTTAACTTCCTATGTCCACAGTCATTAAATATAATTGATCGTTTTCCACAGGTATTAAAAAAATAGTGCATAGACTTGATAAGGTCACTTGAAATTTATGTTCTCAAACTATGAAGTAGTCTTTATTATGGTTCATGACTGCTATTTCTCAGCAATAAGGTTCGCCAACGAGAGAGATCTAACAACAGATGATACCAAATATAATACAATCCAGAATCTTCTTTGAAAACATTGCTTATGGTTCTATTTTGCTTTGGCGTGGCTTAGCTGTCCAAATCTAGGCAAATGTTTGGTAAATGAATAAAGGACAGTTTCAGAGGGTCAGAGTTTGCGTTAAAAACAAAATCAGGAGACAACTGTGAACACAATGAATTTGGGAGTCACGGTACTTAACATAGGTTAAAATAAATAGTTCTATACATATCCTGAAGAGTCTTCCAAAAATTAACCTTTAACTCGTTTTATAAGGAAGAAGGTGATTTGCTAAGATATTAACGGCATAAGCTCTCTCCAAGCTATCAACAAAGTATGCCAAGTAGGCAAGTGATGCAGATAATAAAGATTCAATGTGCTGAATGAAAATGTGGACTCTTGACCACCAACTCACGTATATTATGACCATAACTTTTCTTAACAGTGAATTCAGGATTATATCTTTCCCTGTTAAAGCGTTATTTTTATATAAACTAATAACAGGTCCTGTGCCAATATATCAAACTAAAAAAGGGTAGGAAATAGAATAACATGGATAGCACTGTTGTTAATTTCATTGATTCTGATTTTTAGTTTTTTCCAACCGCAAAACATTTATCAGAGTTGCAAAATTTATCACTGATGATCTATATTAATTTACCATATGCATATATACATATGTGTGTGTGTAAAAATCATATATATGGTGTCAGTATTGTGTTGTGATTAGGGAACTGTAAAACTCTAAGGCAGATTGTGGCCTTAGATCCCCAGCTGTGCTATCTGACCTTGAGCAGGCCATTTAGCCTTCATAAGCATTACTTATGTCATTTCTAAAGTGGAAAGAATTATAGAATTACATTGGCTGTTAAGGGTTCACCAAGATTAAATGAAAGGAAAGCTCTCAGCACAGTGTCTCACATAATGCAGCTTCACTGGTCGTTGCATTTCATCAACAGAATATCAGCAATTGCAAAACAGCTAGAGCATCAGCACCAAACCAGAAATGTCATCAGATGAAACAAAATATTCAGAAGTTGAAATCTAAATCACAAACTGGAATGTATTCCACAAGGCTTACTCTTTGCTTCCTACAGTTTTTTAATCACATCATTCTAATCAGAGTTTCAAAATGGGTATCCAGTTGGACAACAGATGTATTTGTCTGGCCCACAGTAAGTAGTTTTACAAATTTTGAAAATTTGTCAGCCTTGAATTGTTGTACTTCCTGCTACTTCCAAAAAATAATGATAACTAGCAACAGTGGATCTACCTTCTTACCTGAAATCAGGCTGCAACTGATTATCAGCTTTTCCAACATGGAACTGTCTACAAATCCCCAAAGTCTCTCCCTGGCCTTTTTCACTCATGTATGTGACCTGCCAACTCCCATAGATTTTTTAATTATAATTCTTACTTTATTTTTTGGTGCTGAAGCAGCATTTGGACCTGATGTTCAAATTGATTCATTAGGAGATGTTTAGAGTTTTAGCCAGGAGAAAATTTTTTTATTCTGAATGACTTTAGTAAAGCAAAAATCACAGTGAAGCAATTTGCATAAACTTCTTGTGCATGTAAAAGTTATATTTATGCTATAGTGTTGTCTATACAGTGTGCTATAGCATTATGTCTAAAAAATATACGTAGCTTCACTTTAAAATATTTCTAGAAAGAGTTAACAATCATCTGAATCTTCAGCGAGTCATAATCTTTTTGCTGGTGGAAAGTCTTGTCTTGATGCCGACTGATCAGGAGCATGGCTGCGGAAGGGGGGTGGCTGCGGCAATTTCTGAAAAGGAGACAACAGTGAATTTGCTGCGTCAATGGACTTTCCCTTTCATGAGAGATTTCTCTGTAGCATGTGATGCTGTTTGATAGCATTTTACCAACTGTAGGACTTCTTTGAAAATCGGAGTCAGTCTTCTTAAATCCTGCCACTGCTTTATCAGCAAAGTTTATGAGATATTATAAATCCTTTGTTGTACTTTCAACAGAGTTCTCAGCATCTTCACTAGGAGTAGAGTCCATGTCAAGAAACTGCTTCCTATGCTTATCTACAAGAAGAAACTCCACTGAAGTTTAATTATGAGCTTGCAGCAATTTGATCACACATTCAGGCTCCACTTCTAATTCTAGTTCTCTTACAGCTACTTCCTCCACTGAAATCTTGAACTCTTCACAGTCACGCATGAGGGTTAAATCACCTTCTTCCAAACTCATGTCCATGTTGATCTTTTGACCTTCTCCCACGGATCCCAAGTATTATTAATGGCGTCTTGAAATGAACCCTTCCCAGAAAGTTTTCAACTCACTTTGACCAGATCCGTCAGAGGAATTACTGTCCATGGCAACTTTAGCCTTACAAAATGTACTTCTTAATAAGATCTGTAAGTCAAAGTCGTCTGTTGATCCGTGGGCTGCAGTGTGGAAGTTGTGTTAGCAGACAGGAAAGCAACATTCAAACATTTATTCCCTTGTACATCTCCCCCAGAGCTCTTGGTTAACTAAGTGGGTTGTCAATGTATGGGAATATTTTGAAAGGAATCTTTTTCTCTAAGCAGTACATCTCAATAGTGAGCATGTTGTTTCATTGATCGTGGGCATCCAGGCCTTGTTGTTTCGTTCCTGGAAATGGCTTCTTTCCTTAAACTTCATGAACCAACTTCTGCTAGCTTCCAACTTTTCTTCTGTAGCCTCCTCACCCTTGGCCTTTGTGGAAGAGAGAGAGTTAGGGCCTTGCTTGGATTGTGGCTGGTTTGATCTTTTATCCAGATGACTCAGCTTGTTCCATATCAGCAGGAAGGCTGTTTGGCTTCTTATCATTCATATGGACTCTGGAACAGCGCTTTCACTGTCCTTCAAGAACTTGACATTTGCGTTCACAACTTGGCCATTTGGTGCCAGGGCCTTGCTTTTAACCTTCCTCAGTAAATTTAATTCTAACTTTGATTTAAAACTGGAGTGGTGAGACTCTTCCTTTTACTTAAACATTAGAGGCCATTGTAGGGTTTTAATCTGCCTAATGGCAATATTTGTTGTGTCTCAGGGAATAGGGAGTCCTGAGGGAGACAGATGGGGTAACTCCGCTGTGGTGGAACCATCAGAACACACATTTGTTAAATTTACCCTCTTATATGGGCATGGTTTATGGTGACCCCCCCCAAAAAAAAAAAACAAATTACAATGGTGACATCAAAAATCACTGGTCAGACTGGGCGCCTGTGTTCAGTCGTTAGGGCTCCGGTCACATGCTCCAGGGCTGGTGGAGTGATGTTGCTAATCAGTAATGATGACAAAGAAAAATGTCCTGGTTCGAACCCAGCCTGGGCCTGCTAAACAAAAGAAATACCTGGGTATTGTGGTGGGCACCTGTAGTCCCAGCTACTTGGGCGGCTGAGCCAAGAGAATCACTTGAGCCCAAGAGTTTTAGGTTGCTATGAGCTGTGATGCAAAAAAAAAAAATCACTGGTCAGAGACCACCATAACCAATATATGAAAAAGTATGAAATATTGTAAGAATTACCAAGAGGTGACACAGATAGGAAGTGGGTTGCCACTAATCATCAATTGTTAAAAACTACAGTATCTGTTCCCTGGTAGATTAGTGACTGGGGGACAAAAACATACAATATTTGTGAAGTAGAATAAAGTGAAATATAACAAAACAGGATATTCCTATATCTAAAACTTTCGCTCAACATAGTGGCTATCTCAGTATTTAAAGTTTTGTTTCCATTTGGACCAGTATTATTTATACTTAGCATATTTAAGATACTTTCCCTTAAACACAGCAGCCAGTCAAATGGAAGTTAATCATAAGATGATGAAAAGCCCTTCAGGAGGAGCGTACTCTGTGAACACATCTTATTGACCATGTCTGCCCCCAAAATGAATGAATGAATGAATGAATGAATGAATGCATACATACATTAGAAAAGGTCTGTGATAATTGTGTTGGCATAAAGGATAATGACCAATTCCATTTCAATTCTTTCAAGTTTGTTTTGTGCACCATGAGAGCTGCTCGTGAGACCCTTTGGTGGGTTTTTTTATTTAGTGTTGTCTTTGGCTGTATCTTTTTGCTTCACTGATAACAAAGGAATGGTAGTCCTGACTATTTTAGCTCAGGAAGGTACATTTGACAAGAGGCATTCGAAGTCCCAAGTTCCACCCTCACCCCCTCAAAGAATCATTTCTCTCTGGCTTGAACCCCTACCCCTGCCTCTTATGCCTGACTGTGTGATTGTGAAATCCATACTCTGTACTTTATAAGAGCCACGCCTGGGAGCTGGGAGCAGGTAGTGATGTTGCTAATCAGGAACCATGACAAAGAAACATGTCCTGGGGCCACAGAGAAAGATGGCAGATACTGGGAAAAGAACTCCTTTAGGGATTGGCATGTGGCAACTCCGATCATTTTCTTATAGCATCGTAGAATAGGATGGTCAATCCGGAAGGGGACCAAGAATGATAAAAACATTATACAGTCATCATTTTGCCTGAAAAGGACATGAGGGTGAGGGAAGTTCATTGACTTCTTTTTTTTTTTAATAGATAATAATTAATGTATTTATTTTTTAAAAAGTGAATTGTGTTTATAATCTTTTTTTTTCTTTTTTTTTTTTTATTGTTGGGGATTCATTGAGGGTACAAGAAACCATGTTACACTGGTTGCATTTGTTGGGAAAAGTCCCTCTTACAATCGTGTTTTGCCCCCGACTTCTTTTAAGTAGGCAAGTTGGTGATGGTTAGGCAACCCGCCTACCTGCCTCCAAGTCTTAGCTCCTAAGGTTGGATCTGTTTTCTCATCTATTAGATTTTTCTCCAAAGAAAAAATATATATAGCATACTGCCACATACTAGATACTGTGTGTGAAAGTGTTTTGCACATTTTAAGTAGGAAGTAAAACAGCTGGTTTCGTTGGCTGACTCTCCACTAGGTGAAGTTCAGTCGGGGTTAGCAGCACATTTTGTGTGCCTTATATAAGAGGTCCCTTGAAGGCAAATAGATTCGTCTGCACCTAGCATAATGCCTCCCTAGCCCCTAGAATATGCTCGAAAATGTTAATTACGTGATGAATTATACATATTAATTATGCTTCAGAATTCCCTCTCAGTAAGATAAGGGTTTTGAAATTATTTTCTAGTGTTCATTATGAGTCCGTGCCAGTACGTTTATTCACAGGTAGTTTTGCCCTTGCTGACTGGGTTTCAAAGTGCACCACAACACAAGGTTAAGATCATGGTCAAGAGCATAGATTTTGGCGCTATTTGCATGTTGGCTAGATCCCAGAAATACATATGACTGTAGAAGTGAAACAACACAAGCCCAATCCAAACAAGCTTTGTTACCCGGAATGAGACCTACCGAGATGGACGTGGGTAAGTTTGCTTCTGAATTTATGCCCTTTAATGTAGTGCCCTTTAAACATGGGTACGTGAAAGCCATCCAGGGTGCATGGGGATACTGGTGGTTTAAAGGGAATTGAGTTTCTAGAAACTCATCTTCAGAATGTAGTTCTCCCTAAAATGGATCTACCTGTGAATTCTCTTGTAGTCAAGGAATCAGGCTGTTCATCCCTTTTCCCTTATGCTGGACAATTGCCTTCTATCACTTAAGAAAAGCATAATTCTCACCCATGACCTGTTCAGTACCTTGCACAGATATAAAGACCTACAGGGTTGGAGCAGACATGCAAAGTGTCAGCTCCAAATATTGGTTTTGGAGAAGGTTCCTTTAGTGACGAATAATGTGGTTTTTCAAAATTATTCTAAGGCTTAGGGAGAATAATTAAAATTGAAGACTATTGCAGGGCATTTGAGTTCCTCTAACCATTTTGCGTTCATCTGGTAACTAATAGTATCATTAATTTTTACCCAGTGTCTTTTTCAAGTATGCTGTCTCTCTGATAACACTACCAGAATGGTGCATATTTAATTCTGCACTTAAAAGTCTGCTTGATCTCAATATCTGCATAAGCCAGCGTTGCATTTGGAAAAGGTGGTCATGGTATTGATAATGTCACAATTCCTTCTAAGTACAAATTCCACTGTGGTCACTGTCAGTTTTACTGAAAGTGGAAGCTGTGTCATCCTCCCTACTTTCCACAATGATACTGAGAAAAAAGTTAATTGGAGTTTAGAGATGATTGAACTAAAATGCACAAATTCCACCAACTGTACAAATGGGCTGGGGAGCGAGACTCCTGGTTACACAATGCATGGTAATGTGGAAAAACTTCAGAGAGCCGTGTGTGGGCAGGCAGTGACGGTGCTAAGCCTTGAATAAAATTGCACTTTATCTTCCCTGGGAAGCAATCAGAAGTGAGGAACAAAGCCTCAAAAGTAAATTTAGACTAAAATACCCTTGTCTCTGTAATTCGAGCCATTTGCTTTGCTTTCTCATTCTTAAAAATGGTGATCCTCCAATTTGAAGAATGACTCTGTCCTGGTTCATGTCACAAGAGGCACCTGATTGTTATCCAGCTCCCTGTCCTGCGGGTATTTCATTTATAGGAGAAGAGCTATAACTTCGCAAAGCAGTGATTTTTTAAGCAAGTCTTCACATCAGGGTCACGTTTGGAGCATTTGGAAATCTTCCTGCACCATTTCCTCATCTGGGGAGCTTATCTGGAAGACTTGGGATAGGGTGCAATAAGCAAAACCATTTTCAAATTCCTTGGCTGCCTGGTGTGCGCCATCATATCTTTAGATGAGACCGTTATGGCAAAAGACTGTTTGGTGTAGGTATTGATCTTGGAAATATTTCTGAAAATCAGCCTGTGGGTACATGATGGTTCTTTGCTTGGAAATCTGCCTTCCACTGATACCCTGGTGGATACGTGTAAGCTTCCTAGGGCTGCTGTAACAACTTACCACTAACTTGGTGTCTTAAAACAGCAGAAATGATTTCTCCCAATCTGGGGAGAAAGCAGTCTGAAATCAAGGTGTCCACAGGGCTGTATACCTTCAGGTGCATCTAGGGGACACCCAGTCTGTTCCTTCCTTGCCTCTTCCAGCCTCTGCTGGTTGCCACTGTTCCCTGGTTTGTCCTTAGTACCCCAGTTTCTGTGTTCCTCTCTTCACGTCGCTTTCCTTACTTCTGTCTTTCTTAAATCTCCCTTTACCTTCTTTTCTAATGACACTTGTGGGTACATTTAGGGCCCAGACAGGTAATGTTCCCATCTCAAGTTCTTTAACATACTCATATCTGAAGGTTTTTGCCATATAAGGTAATATTCAGAGGTTCTAGAAATTGGACATCTTTGGGGGGCCCCTTAGCCTTCATAGCAGCAAAAATATTGCCCTCGTGGGGCCAGGCCACAGAGGCGAGTTACTTTCCTGAGCTGAAGACTACACCTTCCATTTTTAGCCATTCTCACGGCAGATACCTTTGGTCAGAAGTGAGCTGCCTGTGGGTGTGGGATCCGTGCAGCAAGCCCGTCACCCTCACCGACAGAGGCGCTTCAAGCATGTGTCCTAGCAACAGTGGCTCTTGTTTAATCTCATCTTTTAAGACTAGAATATTACATTGATCAGGGTTATTTGAATATGTTCTGAAATAGGCACACACCTTGTTACCCTTTCTGTAGACCAGGATTTGGGCCAGACACAACCATCGCTGTAAGGTTTGATCTCAGAAAGAGAGAATATATTAGTTGACAGTAAGCATGGAGAGAAATGTTTCTGAGTCACAGTTTGTGAAAAACACCTCGAGACCTTGAGGGAGGGTCATTAACGTGGGGCTTCATTTTCCTCATCTGTGTAAGGAAGCATTTGTTCTATGATCTCTTAGACCCTGTTCAGCTCAGAAATTCCATTTTGTTTCTTCTCTTACCATCAGAAAGGAGAAAAGAATAGGTACCAGGGCAGGTGCATTTTAGAGCAGATGGCAAGAAATGACAGAGGCTGGTGAATGAAGGCCCTGCTGAAGTTCGAGATGATGAATGTTCACAGTGGCATTAATTTGTGCTGCTGTCTACTTTTCTCTGGTAGTCCTGACTCAGTCACATATGCCTGGAGGAGGCTGTAAAGCAAAGGAGCGTGTGCTGGTGGTTATTCAGCACTCCCCCTCATTAACAGCTACCCCAGCCTACCCCCGACTTCAGGCATGGGCTGAGTCACAGCACCATGTCTCCAAAGATGTGGAAACAACCCAAGTGCCCTTCAACACAGGAATGGGTTAATAAAATGTGGTACATGTATACCATGGAATACTATTCAGCCATAAAAAAAAAGGTGGAGACTTTGCCTCTTTTGTATTTACCTGGATGGATTTGGAGAACATTCTCCTGAATAAACTATCTCAAGAATGGAAAACATCCTGTGTACACAACAAACACTAGGTTGAAACTAGTAGATCAACAACTACAGGCCCATGTGAGAGAAAAACACAATTAAATCCAAGAAGGGGGGAGGAGGTTTAGTACGTTTCCATCAGTAGGGTACAACGTAGGGGTGTGTATGTGGCTCACTTTCTGGATGAAAGAAATGCAGCTCAGATTTCACTATACAAGTGCGAACAATGCAACCTAATCATACGTACCCTCATATTAATCCAAAATTTAAAATTAATAAACAAAATCACAGCACATCGTCTCCCAGCCACATGAATCCATCCATGGGAGGGGGAGTGAACTGAATCACACCAGTGAGAATCTTTACCTGGATCTTTTCCTACTGAAGCTGGAAGAAGGAACTATTTTCTCTTATTGGGAAACAAAAGGGTGTGAAAAAAGCTATTCACACCTTTTGTCTCTCAATAAGAGAAAAAAATAGTTCTTTGCTTTTTATGGATGTGTTTCTTTTATAGTAGAAAAAGGACAAAGGAGTGTTTGGTGTGGAAAGAGCAGGGGAGAGTAAAATTCCTGCACCCCCGAAGCCAGCCTCATTTCTACCTTTTCATGATCTAATTGCACTAAAGATAAATTCCCCTACCTTAAGATTCAAGATGTCTACCCTTAAGCCAGGGTTGACTATAGTAGTCAGTTTAACTCCTGAATAAAATGGTAGCATGGGAAAGTTGTGTGTCCTCAAACACAAAAATGATAAAACATCAAATTAAAATACAGGACTCACCAAGGCACAAAGATCAAATTATAAATTGGATATTCTTTTTGAAGAACTCAAATCTACTGCAGAACTACCACCTAAGATAGTGAGAGTTGAGGTATGTGAGATTTGAAACCAAAAGAGATCTTACCTAACACAGGGCAAGATTGGCCATGAGTTGCCTGGAGTCTATTTTCAGGTACAACAGAACAACAGTGGAGCAATGAAGTTGCAGGTGTCAACAAGACTGGTTAAAGTGATGGAGTGTGACTATCGGGCTAGAGATAAAGAGGAGTCAAGGGAATTCAGTCCTTACCTGGGCTAGGGAGATAAAAGGATAGGAGACTGTGACAAGGATATGTTAGTGTTGGATGTATTTGTCAAACATCTTCTTTTTATTAAGAAAAATAACAGATCACCATAAAGCACGACAAAGAATCAGGAAAATTCCTTTCTAATTCTTCAATTGAAAAGAATAGGGATGACATGTACCTTTTCGATTTGGTGCATGTCGCAAAAAGAAACCTATTTTTTACCATATACACAAGGAGAGGACTTGACCTACAATATGCCAAGTCTGTAGAATTTGACAAGATATTTTTATAATAGATTTTCGTCATATGATATCTGGCTGATGGAGTAGGAATCATTTTTAAATATAAAACTCTAGTTCTCTTTAAGCAAAATATTCTTAAGGTCAAACATTTGAAAAAATTATTCTAGGGCAAAATTGAATGTATTAGAAAAATGTTAGGGATTTTTATATCATTTTCAGCTGTCTACCTTTATGAACAGATTTTTTTTAATCTTGGCTACACCGAGCTTTACTTAGGATAGTATTAAGTATGATAGCAGTGTATAAATAACCTTTATAATCATCTGTCCCTTTTCAATCTCAGTTTCTTAGCCTCCGAATACTTATGGGTTCAGAATGGCTCATACATGTAATAGATTCCATTTAAAACTCATTTATCCAGCAAAAGCCCCTGAGATTTTAGATTTCTATTCTTTTTGCACTTCCCTAGCTGTTCAGCTTCACGAGACATCCACTCTATCTTAGGTGGTAGTTCTGCAGTAGATTTGAGTTCTTCAAAAAGAATATCCAATTTATAATGTGATCTTTGTGCCTTGGTGTGTCCTGTATTTTAATTTGATGTTGTATCATTTTTGTGTTTGAGGACACACAACGTTCCCATGCTACCATTTTATTCAATAGTTAAATTGACTACTATAGTCAACCCTAGCTTAAGGGTATACATCTTGAATCTTAATATAAAATCTGTGGCCTAAACGCATTTGTATTGAATTTGGCAGAGTACTCCTGAAAAGTTAGTATACTTTTACTCTTGGTGTGCCATATTTGCTTTCACACGTCAGCCCCTGGATGAGCCATAGTAAGAGGCTGAAGATAGGAAAATGAGCAGTTCTCCCTGTGTTCTGCTGTGCTGCTTGGACAAGCTCCTTTGTTTGAAAGATCAGGGTGGGTTGGCATCTGATTCCCCTTTTTTCCATTTCAAAGTAAAATAAGTCTTTGCTAAGCCTTCAAGCTCCTTTGAAGAAAATGTTCCCGTATCATCATCCTGTTATTACGCATTTAGTTATTCTTTTCTTTAATATAATTTGCTGTTGCAATTTTATATCTTAGAAATGCATTTGTGTTTTCTTTAACATCTTATTCAAAATGTAAAAGTAAGGCTAGGTAGTGATGTGAGCCTATGGGCCCAGGTACTCAGGAGGCTGATGCAGGAAGATTGCCTGAGTCCAGGTCAGACACCTGTAAATAGCTACTGTACTCCAGCCTGGGCAACATAGCAAGACCCTGCCTCTAAAAGAGTTAAGGAGTTGGTCTTATCCTGACTAGGTTGTATTGTAATTGCTTTTTTTAACAAAAAATTTTTCTTTTAATAAAGAAGAAAAAAACAATTATAATACAGTCTAGTCAGTAGACTAGTTTTTAAAGAAAAAATGTATCGATGAGGATGCGGAGAAAAGGGAACCTTTATACAGTGTGGGGGTTGGAGTGTAAATTAATGAAGCCATTATGAAAAACAGTGCAGAAGTTCTTGAAAAAATTAAAAATAGAGCTATCATAAGATTCAGCAATGTGTGTATATATCCAAGGAAATCACTATCTTGAAGAGATGAACTCTCATGTTCACTATTACTTTACTCAAGTCACAGTTGTCAAGATATGAAAACAACATGTCTGTGAATGATGAATGGATAAAGAAAATGTAGTGTGTGTACATATGTATATAGTGTATATATGTGTGTACATATATGCATAATGAGATATTAATCAGCCTTAAAAATGAAGGAAATCCTGCTGTTTCTAACGATGTAGATGAACCTAGAGGCTATTATGCTAAATGAAGTAAGCTAGACACAGAAAGACGAATACTTCATGATAATAATTACAGTCCATGTTAGATTTAAAAACGTGAACTCCTGGAAAGAGAGAGTGGAATGGTGGATGGCAGGGGCTGCAGAGGGGGTGAAATGGGAAAATGTGGGTTAAAGGGTGAAAACCTTAAGTTGTAAGATGAATAAGTTCTGGAAACCTAATTACTTAATAATAATGTATTTATACTTGAAATTTGAGAGAAGAATAGATATTAAGTATTCTAACCATACACATATACACAAAAAGAAAAGATAACTGTCTCAGTCTATTATGTGCTACTATAACAAAATACCTTGGCTGGGTAATTTATAAAAGAAAGAAACTTTTGTCTTCACAGTTGTGGAGATTGGGAAGTCCAAGGTCTAGGCGCTTGCATCTAGTGAGGGCTTTCTTGTTGTGTCATCCCATGGTGGAAGGCCTGTATCATAATTGTTAACAATGCTCTCCAGAAGCTTTCTATCCCCTCCACTGCCACACGTACACACCTGTATAATCCTCACTTCAATAAAAGCAGAATGACAATGTTAGAACAATACAAGCTGCTTAAATCATTGGTATAGAAACTCTAAAATATTCTAAGATGTTTTTCCATATCTGCCTTTAGTCTTCCTACCGTGTATATTACTCATTAACTTGCTGGGAAAAGTTCTGTTTATTCCATTAATGAAAAAAGTCATGAGTACTCCAGGGTCCAAATTAGTGACAAGCTACATGACCATTTTTGAATAAAAAATACAATGCACTGTCTAATCACATCCTACCATTTTTCTGTGGTGAAACATAATCCAGTTCTGTGTCTTATTTATAAAAACATTTTTTACTTTGTGACAGTCTCTATCGTCTTTTTTTCCATAAAACACTGCTTGCCTTTTGCTCACCTGTTCTTACCTGTACAGTCTTCACCTTTCCAGAGCCAACAAGGTAACTGACAAGGGGCTCCGGACACATCCTCGCATGGCTGGATTATGAAGGAGTTGCTTGATCATTTGCTGAATTCCAAATGTGGAAAGAATGAAAAGAATAATTTGATCTTATTTTCTCTCTTTACAGGCTCTGTACAACTCAATCAAGAATGAGAAGCTTGAATGGGCCGTGTAAGTACACTGGATGTCAGCCTTTTAATAATGAACTACTCACTTTTTTCCTACAGTCCTTCTTTCTTTATGCCTTGGATGTGATCTTAGAGAAGGATTAAATATGTGTGCATTGCCAGCTCACATTTTACACCAAATGTCTTATCTACTTGTATAAAATCTACATAAACCATGAATATCCTATGTATTTTTCTTGATACTCAGTATGCCTTGTTTTGCTTTTGGAGAGGATTTTATACTGGTTGTTATGCTTGTAGGCAATTAATTCTCTTTTTTAATGGATCTTTTAAAAGTAGATCTAAAAGAAAATCTGCTGATAAGTTACATATCTTCCAAAATCCAATACAAATGATCTTGGTGCCATCCACTTATTTTAATTGTCTCCTTATCATCATAGACCGTGGTTTTCCAGTTCTTTTTCCTTTGATATTGATCATACCAGGACATCAATAGATATTAAACACAAACATATACAAAGTTCTATGAATAGAGAGGCTTGAGAAAGTATGTATTAAATAAAGCTAAAATTGTTTTTTTAACAGCAGAGCTTGTAGGAGCTTATACTTTAGAATGCCCATTTTCTCAAACTCTAAGGGAGGAATAGAGTTTGCCATATTGCCTACATCTGACACTAAAATGTAGTGTTTCAAGTTACATACTTTGGGAAATACTCTTAACAGATAGATTACACTAAGACTATGTACACCAGCAATACCACTCTTGTTAAATTTTTATTAATATAGTAGTTAAAAATTAATTTTTAAAAAATTTGTTAGGGAAGAATCTTTATTAAATTTTTAATCAAGTTATCAAGAAATTGAATTAAAATGGTTTTATAATTAGAACTGTACATAATTGTATTTTTTATTTTTACCAATATTAAGCATTCATAATTTTGTTTTTGTAACATGTGCCCTATCATTGCACTCTGCAGAGAACTCAGGTTTATAGAATCACAACTTGGGAGATAAATCTTTTTCTTTCATATGTAGATTGGGAGAACATGGTTTAGCAATTGACTATATCTCACATATAATATGTTGGGATGAATAAAATATCAGCACTGCTTGAATTAACTGTAGGGTCAGATGGTGCTATGTTAAGTTACAAAGTCAAAGTTTAAGTTAATACTTTAATATTTGCATGTATATGTAATGGTTTATAGATCCATGTATATATATGATGACACTCAGAGACATTTAAATCCCACATGAAGGGATTATTAAGAATTTCATAATTTAAAATCCAAGGTGATAATTCTTCATTGACTATATCATGAATAAAAGTAGGTTCCCTAGAAAAAAATTGTGAACAATTACAATCTCGCTGAAATACCCTGACCTATGCAGAATATGTACTCTAGAGAAAATTAGCAAAAATGAAATAATTATATTCACACAGGGGAAGAGAATATTTTAAAGATTCCTTAATAAGATTATTTTACAAAGCAAATAAATATATTCTTGAGGACCTGGTTTATAAATCTAGTGTTTTTATTTTATTATACTGAATTTATTACAGTAGACTATTCATATCTATGTGTAGTTAGAATTTGATAAAACAAAGCAGTATCTTGAGTATTACACAAAGGTGGAGGGATGGGAGTTTGCCCAGGAACTGGATTCGTCTGCGGCCTCCTTGTGCTCAGCCGTCATTTTGTTCAGGACTCCTGAACTCAGAGTCAGATAGGTTTTGGTTTCATTTACTAGCTGAGTCACTGGGCAAGTTAACCTCTGCCTCAGTTTCCTCATTAGTGAAGTGGAGCAATTGCTGAGCCTCTAATGACCCCACAATGACACCTTGAAATTTTTTTTAATTATTTAATTTTTGCCTTTTTTTAAATTTAATTTTTTTTTTTTATTGTTGAATCATAGCTGAGTCCATTAGTGCAACCAAGGGGTACAGTGTGCTGGTTTCATATACAATCTGAAACATTTTCATCAAACTGTTTGACATAGCTATCATGTCATTTTCTTAGTTGTTGTATGAAGACATTTGTATTCTGCATTTAGTAAGTTTCGCCTGAATCCATCTAAGATGCACCATAGGTGTGGCCCCACCATTTACCCTCCCTCCACCCATCCTTCCCCCTCCCCTCCCCTCCCCTCCCTTCTCCCTTTCCCCATATTCTTGTGCTATAATTGGGTTATAGCCTTCATATGAAAGCTATAAATTAGCTTCATAGTAGTGCTGGATACATTGGATACTTTTTCTTCCATTCTTGAGATACTTTGCTAAGAAGAATATGTTCTAGCTCCATCCATGTAAACATGAAAGAGGTAAAGTCTCCATCTTTCTTTAAGGCTGAATAGTATCATGAAATGTTTTATTAATAAAACACTAAACATAAGTTATTCTTCAACTGATGCCCAATGCTGTTGTTTTTAAAACCCTGACTTCTCTTTTCTTTTTATCTCCCATATGGTTACACATATGTCTATACATACATTTTACATTCTTATACTTAATCAAGAATTAGAATAAGGGGGCGGCGCCTGTGGCTCAAGGAATAAGGCGCTGGCCCCATATACCAAAGGTAGCCGGTTCAAGCCCAGCCCCGGCCAAAACTGCAAAAAAAAAAGAATTAGAATAAGTACTATAGTAGTTTGTCATATAATTAACTTTCTTCACTTATAAAATGAAGGAATTGGATGAAATGGTCACAAATATCCTTTTCAGTTCTAATATTCTATAAATTCCTGAATTTTGCTATTTATCGGTGTTAGTTAAACCAATTTCTTATAGAAAGAGCACTGTCATATCTAATAGATTTAAAACAAAAAAAGAATTTATGGGTCAAATGAATCTTGGGATAAATTCTAGTTTAAACAAAGTTGATCAGATTTCTCTGTTACTGGCTTGTTCGTTTGTTAATAATCCAATGTACATTTTTATTTTCTCCAAAGAGTAAAAGGCCAATACCCCAACTTTTTAGATCACAGAGTCTTATTTTGATCATAGTACACCTTTTAACATCTATAAAAGCTAGTGTTCTTTAGAACACACTTTAGAAAGCACAGATGTATAGCAATGTAGTGATCCTTTAGCTCAGAAGCCAAGCTATGTTTTTCCTTGATAAACATCGTGCATGGTGTAATTATTTATAAGACCCTATTCTCCCAATTCTCCTTGCACCTCTCCACCTGCTCTTTCTCTGACCCGTTTTCCTCCACTATGTTGGTGCCTCTCTACAATCAGCATTTAGAATTGTCTTCTTTCACTTACCTTTCTCAGCAGTCTCATTCATTCTTGAAACTTCATCTGCCATCTATGTAAAACTTCTCCCTGGATATGTGGGCAGCTCTGTCCTCTTTCCCAAGTTTTGATTCATCGTTGGCATTTTCCTGCAGGATATCTCTCATGGCACTGTCTCCAGTCTTTGTCCTGTGTCCTCCATTTCTGGTAATGATACCAGCATTTTCCGACTTCCCTGGATTCTCGCCTCTGCGTCATTGTTGACTCCCGCCATTGTTGAACCTTCCTGCAGAAGAGGCTCCCAGCAGTGCAGGGCTTTGCTCTCTGCTCCTGCTGCTGCCATTAATGCTCCCTGCCCCAGACAGTCATGGTCTTCACCTAACGAGAGCCTCATGTCCTTTTTTCTCTGCTTTAACCTCTCTGAAGCTCTCCCATGCTGTACAACTTGAGGGGTTTTTTTACTGGCACATTCTGCCAGTAATCCATTTTATTCCCCATTACTATCTTCACACAGCCCCCATGTCACCGAGGTTGCCCCTAAGTGTATTCCCCAGGCTTGTCCCATGCCTTTCTGCTTTTGTTGCCTGTGTTGAAGTGATCTCTGCTTAGAACCTACATCCCCACAATCGTTTTGGGTTCAAGGCCTTCCATATCCATTCCTTGAAGTCTTTCTTGACCTTAACCCTCCAGAAATAATCTCAGCCCTTAAGCGTCGATTTGACTTTATCTGATGACACCGTCAGTTTCTGTTCCCCACCATGTTCTTTGCAGTAAGGTGCATTATTAGTCCCTCTTCTCCTCCTTTGCTGATCATAGTGCTTACATATAATGAAGACTCCATAAAAGACTCTAGAAAGAATATGACTGATGATGCAGGGAACTGAATGTCTTAGAAGATAAGCATAAAATGGTGGAGATTAGAAAATAGTTACAGGAAAGACGATGCTGCTACAAAATTTGTAGGATACTGTATATACAGTATTTGCATGGGAAATATCTTTTTTTTTTTTTGCAGTTTTTGGCCGGGGCTGGGTTTGAACCCGCCATCTCCAGCATATGGGGCTAGCGCCCTACTCACTGAGCCACAGGTGCCTCCCCAACAGGGGAAGTATCTTGATGATTTTCAAACATTAGAGGAAATCCAATGATAGAATCATGGAATGTTAAACTGGGGGGATCTTAGAAGTTTTTAGTGCATTGGTTTTCTAATCAGGCTCCATGGAGCCTTAGGAATCTAGAGAGATGTCCCAAGGGCCTCCCTGGTGGTGTGAGTGAGGGGAGAAGGGGAAGTTGATGAGGACCCAGTTCTGCATCCAACAAGCATCATGCCTGTTTCAACTGACCAAAGTAATTCCACTTTTATCCTTTCTCAATATATATTTAGAATTGTATTTAATATTTCCATTTTTAAGGCATCTGTATTTTTTAAAAATTTAGTCCAATGCTCTTTCATATATGAGGCAGATGAAGTCAAGAAGCAGTCATCAGCAGTCACAGTGCACAACTATCAGTAGCAGAGTGGCAAAGCCACGATTTGTTTCTCCAGGTGACCGGCTGCCCAAGTCAGCCCGATGCTATCTGCATTCTCTGTAACCACACAGCCTGATAAAGACTTTGGAAAGCAGGGATCCTGTCTGAATGTGTCTGTGCCAGCCTTTAAAATGGTGCACATTAAGAGTGTTATATGAATTTGTTAATCTCATTCGCTGCTCATAGATTTACTAGTGTTTTTCCTCTAAGCATATTAGGCAGCACGGGTCATTTATTCGGGTGTTTACGCAGTAGCTTCTGTGCTGGGCCCTGTGCTGTGCTCTAAGTACAGAGGTAAGACCCTTCTCCAGGTTCCTTTGCTCAGTTGTTTAAATGTGCGAGGTATGGGCGGCGCCTGTGGCTCAACAGAGTAGTGCACCAGCCCCATATGTCAGAGGTGGTGGGTTCAAATCCAGCCCGGCCAAAAACTGCAAAAAAAAAATAATAAAAATAAATGTGCGAGGTATTGAAGGGGCAGGAGGAAGGGGCCCTGGGAAAGTAATAATAAAAAATAATAATAATAAATAAATGTGCGAGGCATTAAAGCATTTTTCTTGACCTTAAGAAAATTTACAATCTAAGTGATAAAATAAGGAGTACTCACTCACTCTGATTGGGATCGTAGAATGAAGTATGTTAAGTTACATATGGAGTTGCTAACTTGTGTTAGAGTTCCTTAAAATTTACCTGCGTGGGGGGCTGTGCCTGTGGCTCATGGAGTAGGGCACCGGCCCCATATACCGAAGGTGGCAGGTTCAAACTTGACATTGGCCAAACTACAAAAACCAGAAAAATAGCTAGGCATTGTGGCGGGCACCTGTGGTTCCAGCTACTTGGGAGGCTGAAGCAAGGGAATCGCCTAAGCCCAGGAGTTGGAGGTTGCTGTGAGCTGTGACTCCACGGCACTCTACTGAGGGTGATAAAGTGAGACTCTGTCTCTACAAAAGAAAGAAAGAAAGAAAGACTAAATACTAACCTGGCCTTTTGTGGGGGAGGGTCGCCTATAGTCCCAGCTACTCGGGAGGCTGAGGCAAGAGACTCACCTAAGCCCAGGAGTTGGAGGTTGCTGTGAGCTGTGACTCCTTGGCACTCTACTGAGGGCAATAAAGTGAGACTCTGTCTCTACAAAAAATAAAAAAAATTATCTGCGTGAAGATCTTCAGAGAATAAAATGGTTAACAAAAAATGAGAAAATAAGTGCAATTTTATTCTTGGGGAAATTAATGATCTTCTCTTCCTACTTTTCGATTTCTATGTTCTATTATTATTCTATTATTATTGCACATTCCAGTATTTAGGAATTACAAGAAATCTCCCTTACACTGGTTATAAGGCTTGAATGTTTGGCTCCTCCAAATCTCACATTGAAATTCTATCCCCAGTGTTAAATGTGGGCGGCCTGGTGGGAGGTGTTTGGGTCATGGGGGTGGATCCCTTGTGAATGGCTTGGTGCCCTCTCTGAAATAATGAGGTCTAACTCCGTTAGTTCACTTGAGAGCAGGTGGTTTAAAAGAGCCTGGCACCACCTCCTCCCTCCCTCTTTTTGCTTCTGTTCTCCGTGTCACACACCTGCTCTGCTTCTGCCTTCTGCCTTAATTGGAAGGGCCCTGAAGCTCTCACCAGATGCAGTGCCCGTGTGACGTCTCTTCAATTGTCGGTAGAACCATGAGCCAAATAAACCTCTTTTCTTTAAAAATTACCCAGCCCAGGTATTTTCTTTTATAGCAGTGCAAAACAGACTAACACATCTGGTCTCAAAAAATATTAAACATTCATATGTCCAGCCTCAGTTTAATTAAGACACAATAAAAGTAGTTGTGAATAATGAGCTGCTTCTTTCCTCTGTTCTCCTGTTTCTCAGTGTTTGGGTTACAGCCGCATGGGCTTTGCTTACCATTTTGCACATTTGTTCTTTTTATCTCTCAATAAGCATTTCACAACCTTGCATCATGGAATAATCTTTGCTATTTTGTATTGCCCTATGACTCATAACCAGAGCAGTTGAAAACCTTTTGTTGTCTTTGCTAGTAAATTAAACTGTTTCCCATCTGCCTTCACATACTAAATTGTTCTGGCTGATGAGGTGGGGTGGTGGCACTCTGGGGTCGTTCTGTCCTTCGGGTCATGTGTTATGATGAGCTTCAAAAAGTATGGTTTTAAATACGGATAGTTCGTTGTTTGGCTTCTCTTTATCATTTCTTTGTGTGGGCTTTTAATCCTGCCTGGTCTTTGCAGGAGATCCATTCTGCTTGTTTGTTGGCTGATTTGCTAGAATTTTCCAAAGATTTCCTCCCACTGTTTTGCCGTGATGTTTAACACTGCCTGTGAGTGTACATGCATAAGGACATATCAGGGGTGTAACTGGGAAAGCAGAGGCAATGACTTGCTCTTTTATGTGGGCACTTGAATTCTTTATCCAATCCAAGGGTCTGAATCTGAAATTGGTCACTACTTCCAAAGTCTCCTTGCTACGGAACCTCTAAAAAAATCTTTTTCCAAGAAAAGAATCCTTCTAAGAACTCTTTTACTTTCATTATTTGATTCCTTTTTCATATATTACTTGACTCAGTATTGATTCTAATTTCACTTTAGGTAATTATACATATTAATTAAAATGTAATCTCAGTTATTGGACAAAATGGTTTTATTTTAACTAGAGTTTTTCTGTTAATTTGGAGTGATTTAGTTGAATCAGTCCAAATTTTTGAATGTAATCTATTGCCTATCATTTAAATTTTGTATCATTTTTTTCTTCTTGTATTCCTCTCTGGTTTCTTATTTGCAAACATTAAAATTATCCATGAATAAAAATTGAAATTCCTTGTGTATATTTTTTACATTTGAACTTATGTCCTCATGAAGAGGTTGCTCACTAGCCTTATTTAAAATATTTTTACCTTGAAATAAAATTATTTTCTTAACAAAAAGATACCCCAGGGGGTGGTGCCTGTGGCTCAGTGAGTAGGGCGCCAGCTCCATATACTGAGGGTGGTGGGTTCAAACCTGGCCCCAGCCAAATTGCAACAAAAAAATAGCTGGGTGTTGTGGCGGGCACCTGTATTCCCAACTACTCAGGAGACTGAAGCAAGAGAATCGCCTAAGCCCAGGAGTTGGAGGTTGCTGTGAGCTGTGTGACACCACAGCACTCTACCAAGGGCGATAAAGTGAGACTCTGTCTCTACAAAAAATAAAAAAAAGATACCCCACGTTAATTCCCTTTTTTTGAAATAACATAATTATTATGTTAGATAACTATTTTCTTAATGCTGGGCCTAGTGAAACTTGATACATGAAACTGTTAACCAAAACATTGTTTCTTAATAGTAGCTATAGGTGAATGAAGGAAAATTTTCTTGATTAAGCAAGGTATTTGGGAATCAAGTCATTTATGTGGATATTTTTAAACAAAAGTAGTTCTTATTTTAAACTTCAAAACAACCATTTGTAGGTTGGTAATAATTAATGTGAAACATAGGCAAAAAGAAGTTGCTATAAGTTAGGCAGCGGTTGTAGATATAACAGATAGTGTAAATATATAAAGAATAATTTGAGTGTATAGGGAGAGAAGTGGGTAGACATTAGAAGTCATAGGTAGAGACCAGGTGCAAAGGCTCACGCCAGTAATCCTAGCACTCGGGGAGACTGAGGTGGGCAGATTGCTTGAGCTCAGGAGTTTGAGACCAGCCAGAGCGAGACTCCGTCTCTTTAAAAAAAAAAATAGCCAGACATTGTGGCAAGCACCTGTACTCTCAGCTACTTGGAAGGCTAAGGCAAAAGAATCACTTGAACCCAAGAGTTTGAGGTCGCTGTGAGCTGTAATGCTACAGCACTCTCTCCAGGGCAACAGTGAGACTCTGTCTCAAAAAAAAAAAAAAAGAAAGAAAGGTCACAGGCAGAGAGAATTCACCATGGAAAAATTAATAGAATTATTTCTGTGAAATATTTGTAACAGTAAGAAGGAATAAAACTCTGTTCTTCATTTGGGATGTCTATACTATTATATTTATTTTCTAGATATGCAATGTGCCTCACTGAATACTAAAATAAGATTTAGATTTAATGTTCTTAGAGTAATTGCTGTTTGTTGGCCTAATGTGGCAGATACTACATCTTGCAGAACTCTTAACAAAACAACAGTTCTAATGCTAATATTGGCATCACAAACTTAAAAGACAGTATATATGAAGAATAACTAAGGGCGAATCTGTATGTGTTCTTATTATATGAAGGATTTGTGAACTAAACAAAATCCTAAGCTCTGCACGGACACAACAGACGTCCTCTTCTTCTCAGCCAAGGAGATCCCAGAGGAACCTTAAAACTTATTTTCCCAGCCATGATGGATGGGAGGTTGGGCACACATCATTTTACCCCCTCCCTTGCTAACAGCCATCATGCTTTATTTCCTAAGGCTCCTACTGGCATTCTTTCCTGATAAAAGAACACCAACCATGATATGGTTTTAAATAGTCTATGGGACATATGGAGAGAGTATTTTCACACCTTGTTCCACCTTTTTGACATAGAGGGCATTCATTTATGAACATGGACCCCATAAAAGGACAGAATGTTCCATCATATAGGTGTGTGTTTCTCTTTTCACGGCTCTTATTGTTTATTAAATATGTATATTTGGCCATCCCGCTCAGTGTAAATTCCTGTTCCCATTGTCCCTCCCTCACAGCACTTACTCCTGACTTATGGCTAGTACCGTATTTTCCAGCCTACTAGTGTGGCCACCCTCAGGCTGCAACCCTATATGAAAAAGAAAGCCGTGCTTTCAAATTATAAACTTTATCTCTTCATTTGACAGGATACTATTGATTTGATTATTTTATATGTATCTCTATGTACACACACACACACACATATATACATACATGCATATATACATATACATACACACACACACACATATATCCAGGGAAGGTGCATTAAATATAAGAAAAGAAACAGAAATACTGTAGTTATAAAAATTGACCATCAGCTTGAAGGAATATCGAGCTGAAGAATTGATATCATTTAAAAATGTGTTAGCTATTGTTAGCAATTTCAGTGGTTAGAATCAGATAAGATTCTTCCTGTGGTTTCAATGTATCCCCATAAAGTTCCTATGCTGAAAACTTAATCCCCAGTGCAATCATGTGTGTGCCTGTGGATGGATGCATGGGTGGATAGGTGGTTGGATGCATGGATGGATGGATGAATGGATGCATGGATGAATGAATGGATGGATAGATGCGTGGGTGGGTGGGTGGGTGGATGGATGGATGGATGGATGGATGGATGGATGGATGGATAGATGGATGGATAGATGCATGAGTGGATAGATGGATGGATGCCTGGATGGATGGATGGATGGATGGATGGATGGATGGATGGATGGATGGATGGATGGATGGATGAATGGATGAATGGATGCATGGATGGATGGATGGATGGATGGATGAATGGATGGATGAATGGATGCATGGATGGATGCATGGATGGATGAATGGATGGATGGGTGCATGGATGGATGCATGGATAGATGAATGGATGGATGGATTCATAGATAGATATCAGATATCTAATAAGAGGTGATTAGGTCATGAGGACTCGGCTTGATTGTATTAATGTCATTATCATGGGAGGAGTGGGTTGTTATCATGAGATTGGTTTAGTTGTAAAAGTGAGTTCAACCCCCCCCTTGCTCTCTCACACTTTCTTGCCCTCCTACCTTCCACCATATGACACACAAGACAGCGCTTGCCAGATGGAGGCCTCTTGACTTTAGACTTCTCCAACTCCATTGCTATGAGAAACTAATTTCTGTTGATTATAAATTACCCACTTTGTGGGATTCTGTTGTAGTAGCAAAAAACTGACTGTGACAGAAAATTGGTGCCAATAAGTGGGGTTACTGCTATAAAGATAACCTAGAAGGGTAGAAAGGGCTTTGGAATTGGGTAATGCATAAAGGCAAGAGCAGCTCTGAAGTGAATGCCAAAAAAAAAATTAGATTGCAGTAAATGGAGTGTTGAAGGTAAGTCGAAGAGGGCTCAGAAGAAGACAAGAAACAAAAATATAAGGAACATCTGGAACTTCTTAGACACTATTCATGGTCATAATGAGAATCTTGGTAGAAACTTGGACAGTAAAGGTCATTTTGATGAGATCTCAGAAATCAGGCACAAGGCATGGGAAACTGGAGTAAAGGCAGTCTTTGTTTTAAAGTCCTAAAGAACTTGTCTGAATTGTGCCCATGCCCCAGGGCTTTATGGAAGGCAGGATTTATGAACAATGAACTAAGATATCTGGTGGAAGAAATGTTTAAGCAAAATATTGAAGGATTTGTGTGGCTGCTTTTAACCACATACAGGTAAGATATAAGAGATAAGAAATTACATAAAGATGGGATTTTTAAAGGAGAAGGAGAATGGAAAGACTGAAAATTTTCAGCCTCACCATGTAAAAGAATGAAAAATTATATTTGGGAAAACAAATCAAATGCTGTTTGCTAAGGATATTAGTATGGTTATGAGGTGTTAGTGAGACCTCCTAGACCATCAAGACCAATGGAAGAATGACACCAAAGACTTGTTTCAAGGTCTTTGAGGGTGCCCCTTCCCTCATAGATCCAGAGCTTTAGGCGGGCAGAATGGTTTCAGGGCATGAGCCCAGGGTGCCGTCCATGGGCTAGCTGCCCAAAACTACCTCATAATTCAGCTCTCCACATTCTGGCACAGTGATCCTTTCCCCCAACCCAGCCATGGATTAAGCAAGCTCAAGTGCAGCTTGAACCACTGCTCCAGAAGATACAAGCCATAAACCTTGTCAGTGTCCATGCAGTGCTAATTCTGCAGGCATGCAGAATATGAGCACTATAGGGGCATGGCTTTCACTACCTAGATTTCAGAGGATGTCACAGCCTGTTGCCCAGGGACTTGTTACAGGGGCATAGCCACCAGGAAAAGCCCCTGCTAGGGCAATGCATTGTAGAAAGATGGAGTTAGAGCCACCACATAGAGTTTCCACTAAGGCAGTGCCTAGTAAAACCGTGGAAGTGAGGCTACTCCCAAGACTGCAGAATTGCAGAGCCACCAGCTTACAGTGTCAGCCTGAGATTCCAGCCCGCAAGACCTTCAGGGGTAGGGCTGCCTGAGGCTTTGGGGGGCCCAGACTCCCATCCCAGTGTGTCCAGGAAGCAGGACGTGGAGTCAAAGGAGGCTATTCTCCAGCCTCAAGACTTAAACATTGTTTTCCCTTTGGGATTTTAGACTGCTTGGGAACTGTGGCTCCTGTCATCCTGGCTGTTTCTCTGTTTTGGAGAGAGAATGTCTATCCTAAGCCTATCCCACCATAATATTTTGGAAGTAGATAACTTGGTTTCATAGACTCCGAGCTGGAGGGGAATTTGCCTCAGGCTGAATCATGCCCCTAGAATCTGACCTACATCTGATTTGGGTAAGACTTTAAACCTAAGACTTTGGAGTTAGTGCTAGGAGCTAAGATTTGGTAGCTACTGTGATGAATGGGTGTATTTTGCTTGTGAAAAGAACAAGAATTTAGGGTTTGGGGCAGAATGCTCTGGACTGAACATATTCCCCAAACTTTATGTGTTGGAAATATATAAAGTGTTAGGAGGGCTTCTTAGGAGGCAGTTGGGTCACAAGGCTATTAATGTCACTGTTGTGGAAGGAGGTTTTATAAAAATAGGTCCACACCCCTCTTGCTCTCTTGCCCTTCCATCTGCTGCCACTGAATGAAGGAAGTCTCTTCTCAGCTTCTGGCCCCTTGACTTTGAACTTCTCAGCCTCTAGAACTATAAAAACTAAATATCTGTTCTTTATAAACCAGTCTTTGGGATTCTGTTATAGCAACACAAAATGGACTAGGACAACTCTGTGAAACATAATTTTAAGAACCTGAATCATAGGGCGGCTCCTGTGGCTCAGCGAGCAGGGCGCCGGCCCCATATACCGAAGGTGGCGGGTTCAAGCCCGGCCTCGGCCGAACTGCAAAACAAAAAAATAGCCGGGTGCTGTGGCGGGCGCCTGTAGTCCCAGCAACTAGGGAGGCTGAGGCAAGAGAATCGCTTAAGCCCAAGAGCTGGAGGTTGCTGTGAGCAGTGTGACGCCACGGCACTCTACCCAGGGCGATAAAGTGAGACTCTGTCTCTACAAAAAAAAAA